>JAIUZE010037493.1:0-10373 GCA_022085475.1 Heliosperma pusillum | reverse complement strand
CGGAATTGCCTATCTGTTCTTATCGCAACTCACATGTATATATATTTATGCATGTTTTACTTTTGTATTTCCTTATATGTACGTTTGATATGATATGGCTGGGAGAACCCGGAGTTACTCCCCACTGACTGTGGCGTTCATGTTTTTCATGAATGAACAGGTTGCTTGCATGGATGGCTTTTTGCTTATGCTATTTTGGGTTCGGGTGTGAGCTAGCGGGCGTTTTCCCTGGATGAAACACCTCTAGACGTTGTTTAGCTAGTTGCTAATTACTTTGTCTTTTGTTAACACTTTGAGAGACTACGTCTCTTGTGCTATTTTTATTTAGTTTGTAATATTTTGACACTCCTCGTATTTTTCTATCTTGCATGTATAAAGGATTTTAAAATACCGTATTTTCCGCTATATAATTCACATGCTTGTATGTTTTATATTTCCGCATTCGCGAGGGTTGTCACACTACTGCTAAAAGTGCTAGAAGGGGCTATTCCCGGAAAAGCTTGGCATGGATGGAGAATGTAAGGAACGCTATGATGATGAGCTCGGATGATAGTGAGCTTAGAGATAAAGGATGATCAAAGAAAGAAATGGAGTCTAGCAAGACTTTTAATTTGCGCTTCTCGGGAGGCAACTCGTGTTCCTTTTCTTTTTGCATTTTTATTTTTGTATTCCCTTTTTTTGTTGTTAGGATTTATTTTGCAGATGAAAGAGTTTTTGAAGAAAATCTACAAAGACCTTCCTTGTCAAGTCCAAAAGACTAGCTTGGGGGAGTCCGCGATGACTAGTAAGCTTCACTCTTCTTTCATTTTTCCTTTTTCCCCTTTTTCCCCATTAAGCATCTCATTGCATATTTTGTCTTTGTACTCACATTGAGGACAATGTGATGTTTAGCTTGGGGGAGGGATTGCATTTTCTCATTTTGCATTTTAGTTGATCATTTTTTTTCAATTTTTTGAATAAGAGAAAAATTTTAAAAAAAAAATTTTGAACATCATTGAATGCTTTACTTGCTTTGCTTGCTTGTTTACTATGCTTTCATGTTACATTTCCCAATCTTAGAGCTTTCAAAAGCATAATGATTCAACATTTATTGAATTGTGCATACATGGGGAAGTCTTGTACACAGTAGGCATGGAATGAATCTATAGATGAGTACGCTTGATCTTGACACTTGGCAAGTTACATATATTGTAAGGTAGAACCTCCTTAGGCTGGTACATCTATACCCAGCCTCATCTAGGTGTGTGTAGTTCTCCTTGTGATATGTGTCATGTCAAAACGCATAAGTATGGTTCTCATTTCATTCCTATAAGTATTGCATTCATGATTCACTAAGATTTGAAGCCTTTTTTTCACTTTGAATTACACCTCAAAATTAGCCCATTCATACAAATGCTTCACAAAAAAATAGCTACTTATAAAAACTGCCTACCCTGTTGAGCTAGTAGCTAGACTATGGTGTATGGGTGCTCTTTTGAGAAAATTTTGTTCCTTGATGTCAAAGTGAATTTGGGAGAACGAAAATGTTCAAGAAGTGATGTTATGTTCAAAAGAAAAAAAGAAAAGAAAAAAGAGAAACGAAAAAAACAAAAAGAAAAAAAAAGGAAAAATAAAAGAAGAAGTTGTGAGTATCTCCTAAGAAATGTCAAGTCAATATTCAGAAGGAGTTTACCCTTGTGTTTCGTGTGTAATAAGCCAATTTGTTGCTTTTGGCTTCGTTATCCGTCTTCTGGGAAATTGATCAAAAGTTTGGATTGAGTATCCATTTATCATTGGTTAGTTGCTAACTCGTTTAAAACTTCACAGTAACCATAACTGTTTGTCCACCTTTCACCCATTTCCCAAAGCCTTCTTCCTATTCTTCCGGCTTCTTTTCTGTGTGCATTGTGATCTTTGACTTGTAATTTGAATTGTTTACCATATTAGACTGCGGACACATTTTCATGAGTCGTAGATAGGTGAGTGTATCAAAAACATTTACATATAAAGAAATCAACTTTTACATACAATGGGTGTTCGAGTGTGCAGTGAGAATCCATTTGTCAAAAAGATCATGCAAGAGCCGAAAATTCTGTAGTGAAATTCTTTGTGCTGCGCCGTTATCTAAATCTCAGCCATGTTTATGTATCATTCTTGCCCACGTTGTTTTTGGGTTATGATTCATTATGTTTCCAAAAGCGTTATGTTGAGATGCTCGCAAACCTTGTCCTAGTTATGTTTGTTGTGCTTGCTTGAGGAGAAGCAAGGGTTTAGCTTTGGGGAGTTTGATAAGTGAATATTTGTATGATTTTAATCCCCAATTTAGCTCGGTTTTGTATGTCATTTGTGCTTTGTTAAGCCATTTTGTGAGCTAATATCGTATTCTAGGCGAATTCCATGTTTTAACCTGTTTTGTAGGGAAAGTGATGTTTCTACGCTCTTTTTCAATATTTCCGAGCATTTGCCTAGAACCTGACGATTTGAGAAGCGGGCTTGACCAAGTCAAAGGCACTCCAAGAAGGTTCACTAATTCAAAAGAAAAAATAAGCAAAGACGATTTCGCAGTCGTCAGAAGATCGATCAGTTAGGCGAAGAAATCATCATTTTACATGAAACCCTATAAACAAACCCGGCTCAAAAGGTCAATGGAGTTAATGAAAGTCAAGTTATTCACCAAGGTAGATGAAACGAAAGTCAAAGAGTGAAGAACACCACATACCCGATCGGGTAAGTGGTAAACCCGATCGGGTATGTCTCCTGATCCGAGCAAATGCTTCGACTTCCTCCTTTTTGTCCTATGTGATGAATGCATGACCCCTTCCCCACGAAACCTAGCCTATATAAGGAGTGTTTCAGCACACACCTCTACTCACTTCTCTCTTTACATAACCCTAGATCAGTCTTAGAAACCCTAGCCTCCATTTTCCCTTAAAAATCGTCTTTTACATTTCTCCTTTTATGTTTAGATCTCCATCTTCTCTTATGCCTATTTTTCTAGTTTAGAATTAATAAAAACTTCTGGTTCTTAGTTCTTTTATATTATTCAACTATTGTAATACATGGATCGTCAAAGATATGCAAGGAAATTTCTATTTGGATATTTATATTTCATCATTATCGCTATTTGATCGTCATGTAGGTATTTCTGTTTTATCTTTTGTTTAAGTTCTTTATGTTTTTTATTTGATCACTGTTTTCTTTACATGTTGTCTTAGATTCAATTTAAATACCGTTGTAATCATTTTATTTCATTAGATTGTTGATTTAGAATTGTTATTATAATCTTATAATATCAAAAATCAATAAACATGTCTAGCCTAGTTTTAATTGTTAAAATCAATCTAGATCTAAATACTATTATGAGTGAGTAGTCACCTTTCTAGGGTGTAGGATAGCCATGTTAGGTTAATTAAAAGATGAAAATTGGATAAAGAAATTGTGCCTTTAAAACGTTGTGTCCATGCATGTTTGGATTGTAACGATAGTTAACGATTTATGGCCAAAATCATTGACTAAAATGGAATTCTTTTCCAAGGTAGAAATACGTGAATTGAATAGACAAAGCATGACATGGTAGATCAGACCTAGTAAATCGCCTAAAAGCCTGCTAGACCATCTGGTCTATGATTGTAATGAACACAACATTCTTACGAACTCACAATGAATTATTTGCATTATTTCAAATCCAATTTCATCAATATGTTAACCTACATGTGTGAACCTACTTCCCTAGATTCTTTCTATCATTTTTAAATCATTATCCATTTCATTGCTTTTATTTTGATTTGTTTTTATTTTGTTTATGCTTTTTATTAATTTAGAATCCAAAACCCCAAAACCCAGATACTCGTTAGATAAGATTTAATTGCAAGACATTTCACATCCTATGGTAAACACCATCTCCCTGAGGATCGACCCCTACTTCCCTAATTACATTAATTTGTTGTTAGCCTAGTCTGGGTAATTATCTTTGACCAGGGCTTGCGACAGGCCCGATCATTTAGTTTCAATTAGTTTTTACAAATAATTCCTTTAAGTATTTCATTTTATATAACAAATTCATTTGCAAGTTATTTAGTTCCATTGTGTTCTTCAATTCCAATTTTTATTTCCTTTGTTGAGGTAATTCTAGTTCTTGTATTGTTTTGATATTTCCTTTGTCATTTACATTAGGGTAAATTGATAACTTATACCTATAATAACACGTTTTTTCAAATCTTATACTTAGAATAATTTTCTTTCAAAACTTATACCAAAAATCACTATTTTTTTAATGCTTGATACCAAATCACTGAAGGTGACCATTTTACCTTTAATTTAAACCATCACTACTCATTCCTATCCTCATTAACCCCTTTTTCCCACAATAACAACCCCACATCCACCTCAAATAGAATCTTCTCACACCCGTTCTACCGCCTACCACCATTATTACCGCTAAATTGCCACATCCAACCTGTTGCCCCGCAGCAAGGCCTACTTCACACAACATTCATTGTCGAACCTACCGCCCTGCAATGTCATCAGCACTGAAACTGACAGACACTTCAATCTTTAATTCACCTCCCCTACCATCAACAATGATGGACATTCCAACCCCTACCATCAATTTAATTCTATCAAAAACGATATTGCCTCTCTCTCTACTCCCAAAAAAACACAAACTTTACTCTATTTCACCTTCGCCACAATCAATTTCTCATTTAAAGACGATTACAATTACGCATCTTGTAATACCAAGTGTAGAGGTTCATTCGTTTTCTATGAAAATGGGAATGTGTAAATTTGAAATTGTTATGCTGTAAGTTTAATCGTCATCCTTTTAAAAAATTTCCCCTTTTTTAATTTAGTTTTTAATAATTTTTTGGGTTTTATAAGGTGTGGTGTTGGATGAGGTGGCTGATGGTGGTTGTGGGCGAAGAGGTGGTGATTGTTCGTGGTGGTGTTATGATAATGAAAGATGTGTTGGTTTGAGCGGTGGTAGTGAATCGGATTGTAATAAGAGCGATGAAAATGGTGGTATTTTATGTTGACGGTGAGAGAGGGTGGGATAAGGTGGTGGTTTGGGGAGTTATTTCACGGTGATTTGATTTATAATGGCAGGAAAGGTGTTAATGGAGTTGGGAATTGGTGGTCATGGTTAATAATAAGGGCGGAATTGTCAATTTGAGAAATTTGGTATCAATCATGAAAGAAATATAGGTTTTTGGTATAAGTTTTGAAAGAAAGTTATTTTAGGTATAAGTTTTGAGAAAACGTGTTATAGTAGGTATAAGTTATTAATTTACCCTTTACATTATTAGTTAGTTATCATGTTTACTTTATCATTTGTTATTAGATAAGTTATCATTATGCAAGAGTAGTTAGTTTGTCTAGGGAATTAGGGAAGCCATGCATAAATAATATTTGCAATTGTTAAAGTAAGATGTTATGATATCAAATAGTTGTTTCTATCACATGCTTGCATTGTATTGTTAGTCTTTGATTATTAATCAGAATCCTTAATTAAATTCGTTATTTCTTTCTATAAGTCGAGAGGCACGGAATTGAATTAGACTAAGCATGTGTTAGTAGATCGACCTAGCCATAGCGAGAGTTCTTTAGGACCCGATCTGTGGTTGACACTAATATCGAGAGGTGGGTGTCTTTAGCCTAAACAATTATCGTTATTATCAATTTCCTAGTTTGACTTGAGCATTTACATAATTTGCATTCGTGACCCGAACTCCCTAGACTCTTCCTTTAATATTATTGTTGATTCATAAACCCAACCAAACCAATCTATAACAGACGTTGATAGAATTCACCCCATAACAACTTGTATAGCAACTCCCGTCTCCTTGTGTTCGACCCCTATTACTACATTCATTTGTGTCTAGGTTATTTATCTTTTATTAGGTGTGCGATATCCTATCAAATTTTGGCGCCGTTGCTGGGGAGCACGATTTTGTTTACTGTTAGTTGTTGAATTTTGTCTTGTTTTCTTTTGTTTCGAGGAAAACGTGTTCCTTGAGACTATTCTCACGGTTTCCTTGTAGTCTTAGTTCCTTTTTCAGGTATTGAGACTATCTAATTTTGGTCTTACATAATGAATAACTATGGATTCCTATACCCACAACACAAGGATGAGCCTTTTCATGACTATCTTAACCGGTTTTATAACTATGGTGATCATCTCATGTCCCTTGGACAAGTCATTGATTGGGATTACATGGGTCAAATTCTACTTGATAGAATGGATTTTGAAACACGAGAATTGGCTCTTTACATGAGTTGTGGTAGTGTCTACTACAACAGAGGGGAGGAGCTTTGGAATTTCTTGAATTTCATGGCCTCCCAATGTCAAGAGGTCGCTTTCCAACAACCTTCCTCGCCGGTTTTCGAAGAGGAATGCTATGCAATTCTTGCTTGTTATCAACAAATGCAACAAATGCTCGCCCAACGCGAAGAGGAACGCCATGCGCGTCTGGTTTGTTGCCAACAAATGCTTGAAAAAATGGCGCGATCGATCACTACTTGTGCTCTTCCACCCTCCCAATGTGAGACTTTTCTCCCTAATGATTTTGAATTATTGGATGACGATGATGCTGGTCCTACTTTCTCTCTTGAAAGTCCCCCTATTATCATTACAATTGACCATTTAGAGACTCTTGTTGATGACATTGACCTTGTAGTAAATGACACACTTACCATGGATGATGTTGGGCTCGTTTGTAATAAAAGGGATGAGGTTTTACCCGAGTCATTTGAAACCTACGCAAATCCTTTTACTTGGGATATAGTTAATCCATTTAAGGTTTATGGAAGACTTAGTGCTACTAATTTAGAGGTTAAGTGGGTTGAACCCCCAATTTTTGATGAGTCCTACCACCTTGAGTTTTCATACCACCAATTTGAAACCATTTATAATGATAATTTAAGCACTAACAGTTTATTCTATGGTCTTAAGCATGATGCTCAATCTCTTGCTGACGAGTGGAGTAGTACGGTGGTTCTCTTTGAAATCTCTAATGCGCATTTTGATAAGATTTATCCTTCCTTACCTTTGATCTTTCATGCTTATATTTTATCAATTGCTTACATTTGCTTTTATATTGCTCATGCGCAGGAATATGATCAACTTCTAAGGGTGTTGACATGCTTTTTAGATGACAAAGGATACTCATTAGAATAAATTAGTTTTTGTCAATTTACAGTTTTTGGACAATTGCAATTTCAATTTGGTTGTAATAGTTAGACATTTAGACATTTAGTTTGCTTTAGTTTGTAGTAGCTTGTCTTTTGCAGGTACTTTGCTACTTGGATTGGACTACCCCGTTTTCAAGCTAGCTTGGGGGAGGCTTCTACACTTTAGTATGCTTTCTTTCCTTCCTTTATTTCTGCATGTGTCGTCCCATCTCCCCTTGTTGGTTTTTGTTTGTCCATCTTTGTGTCACTCATTGAGGACAATGTGTGTTCTAGCTTGGGGAAAGGATTTAGTGAGTCTAGTTAAGAGAAATCTAATCTGAAAAGCTGAAAATTGAAAGTAAAAGTTTGATGTTGTGTCCACCCAATTGTGTTTTGCATAATGTCATTCCTCCTTGCATTTCCTATATTGTAGTTCTTTTAAGCTAATGAATCATGCTTTATTGTCGGGATTTTGCATTCATTGGGATGTCTTGACATAGTGGGTGGGGGATGGAGTTTTGGACAAAGTACACTTGATCTTGACATTAGTAAGCTACATATATGGTAAGGTAAAGCCTCCAATGGCCGGTGCATATATACCCGGTCTCATCTAGGTGTGTGTAGTTTCTCCTCTTGGTGTGCGTTACATCTAGACGCACATGTATGGTCTTTGTTCCATTTTGTATGATTTAAGCTATCATGATTGCAATAGAAGACATTCACTTGCTTGCATTGCTTACATAAATTGCCTAAAAATTACCCATTTTCTAGCTACGAATAACATTGCCTACCTTTGTTGAGCTAGTGACTTGCTACTTGTGTTAGGGTGCTTTTATTTTTTGGATTTGCTAGATTTTGTCA
This sequence comes from Heliosperma pusillum, assembly GCA_022085475.1. Classification (NCBI taxonomy): domain Eukaryota; kingdom Viridiplantae; phylum Streptophyta; class Magnoliopsida; order Caryophyllales; family Caryophyllaceae; genus Heliosperma; species Heliosperma pusillum. The sequence goes on along the minus strand of JAIUZE010037493.1, from coordinate 2,366 downwards.
CTATTGTAAGCTTGTCGTTGCGGGATTGCTGGTTCCCGTATCTTGGTGGATGTAGGCTTTAAAGAAAAAAAAAATTTGAAAAAAATGAAAGATGCAAAATAATGAAGGAAAGAAAAGAAAGAAGCATGAGAAAAAAAAAAGAGAAAATTGATGAAAAAAGAAGAGGAGAAGAATGTGTTGCTTCCATTGTTTTATGAAGTATTTGATTTTGGGAAGTATACACGTGTCTTGTAATGTTAAAAGAGACAATATGTTGCTTTGGGCTCTGGTTCTTGTTGTTTGGGAAGGGTTAAGTTTTGGAATAAGCATTCTTACATATTTGGTTATCACTCGCTTGACATTAGCTCCACATGACCAAATTCATTTGTCCACCTCCTTACCCATTTCCCTTAGCCTTCTTCTTTGTATTATTGGCTTGTTTTCTTATGCATTATGATCATGACTAGCATTGTCTTGTTGATTTGGAATGTTTACCATACTAGATTGCGGGCGCATTCTCTTGAGTCGTAGATAAGAGAGTGTCATTCACATATATTTGCCATATTCATTTCATGAGTGTGAGTAGTTTCCTGTGAGAAGTCCAATGTCATTTAAAGATCATGCAAGAGTCGAAATGTCCATGTGAAGTCCTTAATACCACGCCGTCGTGTAAATCTCATCCATGAATTGTTTCTTCCCTATGCCCAAGTTGTTTCGGGATTTGATTCATTGTACTTTAAAGCTACTAGTCAGGAATTGCATTTGGATAGGATGATTATTGCTTGCACCCTTGTCCTTGTCATACATTATACTGTGTGCTTGCTTGAGGACAAGCAAGGGTTTAGCTTTGGAGAGTATGATGAGTCCATTTTGTATATAGTTTAACTGTTGGAGTAAGTGTCCTCCACAATAGTGCATTTATATAATAAATCTCATTTGGAATAAACGTGACATGATTAGTATATATTCATACTCCACGTCAGTTGATTAACGTAAATCGGTAACGCTCGGCTGTGACAACCCTCGCGAATGCGAAAATATAAAACATACAAGCATGTGAAGTAATTTGCGAAAATACGGTATTTTAAAAACTTTTATACATGCAAGATATAAAATACGAGGAATGTCAAAATATTACAAACTAAGTACAAAATATAACAAAGAGACGGGGTCTCTTAAAATGTCAGCAAAGGACAAGTGTTTAGCAAAACTAGCTAAAATCGTCTAGAGGTGATTCATCCAGGGACAACGCCCGCTAGCTCACACCCGAACCCCAAAATAGCATAAGCAAAAAGCCATCCATGCAAGCAACCTGTTCATCCATGAAAAACATGAACGCCACAATCAGTGGGGAGTAACTCCGGGTTCTCCCAGCTATATCACATTAAACGTACATATAAGGAAATACAAAAGTAAAATCATGCATATATAGATATACATGTGAATTACAATAAGATTAGATAGGCAATCCAATATATAATGATAAGATCATGTGGAAATCAAATCCGAAACTATCATGTTATTCAAAGACTCGGGAAAGACACTCTTAGGCAACCGTGTGACACCCTCAAATTTGCGGAAAGAAAAAAAATATTTAAATACATAAAAGAAATATGATAATACATAACGAAGGTGTCATAAAATAAAAAGGGTCATTACAAAACGGAAATAATATTATACAAAAGAAATATACAAGACGGGAGACATATCTCCCGTATAATACGGAAATAAAAGAGTGTATAATAATATACAATCTAAGAACCGAATATAGGTCCAAGGTAAATACTTCGCTCGCTAGCTCGTCAATGTACCCAATGTATGCATCACAAACCTGCCAACCGCATTAAATATAAACACGGAAGCCACAGTCAGTGGGGAGTACCTCCGAGTTCTCCCAGCCACGAAATGTCGAGTTTAATTAAACATGAAGAACATAAAAGCAATGTATATTGAAAATACAAAACCTTAACATATATGATATGCTTTTCATGTTATGAAACAATTAACTAACATATAACCTATCATATGAAAGCTATCATGTGAATCCGGTAATAAAATATAAAACCCGAGTAAGGGAAGCTGGTTATGCTGGCTCAGCGGTTACCATGTAACATGGCCCTGATACACTCAAACCCTAATCAACACGTAATCATGTGAATCAGTTAACAATCGGGAATCCAAACTCTATCAATCTTAGCCGGCTTGCCTCTCACCTTCTAAAACTCATAGAATCATACAAACATGAAAGACCAATACGTCTACAAACAGGCATAAGTTCTTAGTGCAGTCAATAGTCGACTTCTGTAACTCGAGGCTATACCACAAGGTAGGAAAACATCCTAGTCCTAGACTGATCAGTCCTAGCGACAACAGCTAATCCATTCCCC
>JAIUZE010037486.1:0-12279 GCA_022085475.1 Heliosperma pusillum | reverse complement strand
CATTAAATTATATTAACTTAATAATTTAGGATCTAGTTATCATGCATGCAAATATAAAAGCATAAATATAAAGATAAGATGAAATTTCCTTACAATGGGAATTTTCGGCAAAATGGGCACAATAAGAAACTCTTTTCTTATTGTTCTTGAGCATGTATTTAGTGGATGATCCTCCATAAAACAAACTCCAAAGTTGAAGGTCTCCTTCTTGTTGCACCCAAGACTAAACCCAAATAATCTAAACTTATTATTAACTAGATAATAAGTGAAGATAAATACTACTAATATTATTGTATTACTACTCAAATAATACATAGAGAATATTAGTATTTAGGAGATTTGTAGAGAGAAGAGGTTTTAGTGAGAAGTATGGCAAAAACAAGTGAATGAATTGGTGAAGAAAAATGAGCAACCAAAATGCTCTTTTAAAGAGCATTTGGCCGGCACCTGCCAAGCCCCAAAGGGATGATTTTTTCTTCTTTTTTAATTCACATGCAAATAGCTTGAGTGTGGGTTAGAATTGATAATGATCATGTGTTATAACATATCATTATTAAATGGTGGAGTGTGGAATTGGTAGAGTAAAATCACTAATGATTTTATCTACTCAAAACCGGTCCACTTGAGTCCATAATGGACCATTTTGATTTTTGATATTTGTCTCACAAATACTTATTAATCCTATGCTTAATTATCTTGTATAATTAAGTGTTAATTTGATCAAATAACAATTTTATAACTCAAATTAATAATCAATATACACTAAACTTTTAAGTGATATTTAACCATTATATCAATATATAATAGGTCCCACAATGTCCAGTTAATTTATTTTACAACTCTTTGTAAATATAATTAACTAATTACCTCTACCTCAAAATATATGCATAACCTCAACTAATTTAATGAATTAACGATTAATCATTAAATTAAATCTTATTTAATCGCATTAAAATAAGACGTAAAATTTATTCAGTCAGTTATCGTATAATTGACTAATAAACTTAAGTGGAATGAGTTCCTAACTCAATTTCCAATAAATAACTCTCGTAACTAAACGTACATATAAAATATATGTAATGCCCTAATTAAACTGTATCATATACAAATAATTAGTATTCTATTTGGGTCTCATCCTATAGGTGTGACCTAAAGGGATCAGTTGATCACCGCCGTCATACGACAATAACGTCAAACTCTAGTCAGCCAAGCGTTACCGATTTACGTTAATCAACTGAAGTGGAGTATCAAAATATACTAATCATGCCACGTATATTCCAAATGAGATTTATTATATAAATGCACTATTGTGGAGGACACTTACTCCAACAATCTCCCACTTGTCCGATACAAGTTGTGCATGTAGCAAAACTATTGCGGAGGACTCCTCCTCCTACAATTTCTCCCACTTGTCTCGACAAGTTGTGTGCTACCGATTCTCTTGTCTCTTTTGCGTCACATCCTCCCACTCATTGCAAGGTGTCTTACAGGTCGCTCTTGCAATTGAAATTATAAATATAGTGGTTTTCTCGATCTGGGAGAGTAACTGTCTGACCGGAAAATCTACCAGAGATCTCTTCCGAGCGTGGCCACGCATTTCCAGTTATTACTCCTCGAGTGGCCCAAAGATGTTAATACCCAACGTGGGTGGACAATTCCTGTTGACCCATCTTACACTGTATGATGCAGATCAGCATGACCCAGAAGATGTCCATCGGCCTCCTTTCATGGCACGACCTAGGACAAAAACCAAAGTCAATCGGAAACTACACCGACTCAGGTAAATGGTCGCCAGTCTAAAGAATCGACTCATAGAAATAAAATAGAAATCCCCGCCACGATCAGGCTTCAACAATTTTGACAAGGGACTCTATTATGGTCACTGCCCGACAGAGTGTCTCCACAGTCTGTCTATGTAAACGACCAGTCATCGCCATGACCCCATGGTGCTGAATCAACCATCGATCGACTTACAATCTAGTCACTTCGAGACGTCACCTCAAATGAGTGACTAGGGACAAAACACTAAGTTCATCCTGTTCACTTGAATTGGGTTCAACTTTTCTTTCAACCAATTCGGATAAACAAAGTATTAAAATTTAGTCAAACTAAATAAGGAGTTTTTAATGAAACTCTAACAATGAATGCGATTATATAATATTTGGAAAAATTGATACGCTATCAATAATTTCATATCTCATAATCTCTAGCAATTCAGGTACATATTTCAATCCCCATTGAAATGACATGACTATCATGTTCAGCCTGCAAAAAGCATGGCTAATGGATCAGCAATACTTGCATCTTTCCATCGTTCTGATTGCTATTTCTCTTTGTCTACGTAATCTCATATTACATAAAACTTTCTGAGTACGTGTCTAGGTTTGAATCTAGACTTAGGACTCTTGGCCTAAAGGTAGCTCCCACTGTTTTACCAGTATCATGGGATAGGATACACAACTATAGGAACTACTTCTAGTCCCTCCAATACCGTCGAATCCAAGCTACTTTCATATGCATCATCATATGATGCAATGTACTCTATTTCCGTTGTGAAATCCGCAATGATAAACTGCCTGTAACAATTCCAGCGGATACATGACATTTATATTTGAAAATGTCATTCCTACTTGGAACCTTTCCAATTGTATTTTCTGCTTGGAACTCTTCCAACAGATAAATCTTCTATAAAACACAGCCAGTTCGTGATTTCAAATCACTATGATCAGTTTGGAAACTGAAGTCTGTGTAACCCCTTACACACAACTCACTGTAAACTCCAAACACATGGAACATATTTTTAGTCCTTCGCAAGCACTTAAGGATGTTCTTTATGGCTATCAAGTGACTCTCACTTGGATTTGATTGCAAACGACTTGTCATGCTCAAAGCATGCAAAATGTTGGATTGAGTATACATTACAGCGTATATAATTGATCCCGCAGCGGAAGCAAAAAGGAATCAATTATCATGTGTTCAACTTCCTTGAACTAGTCAAAGATCTTATCAATATAAGAATTTTAACTCAACACTAATATCCTTTTAGATTTATCTCCATAAATCCAGATATCTAAAAGATGTATTCTACTTCTCCAAAATCTTCCATCATCTAAAATGATCAATATGTCTCCACATATAAGACTAATGAAAACCATATAACTCCCACTAAACTTCATGTATTCAACATAATTCCTCGAGATGTCGAGAAATATTTTATGACATGATTGACACACTAATTCCAACTCCTTAGTGCTTACTTAAGACATCCTCTTAAGCTTACAAAATTAACTTAGGATAGTTAGGATCTACGAACCCACAGGTGAATATAAAATATACAACCTCTTCTAGAATCGTATTCAAGAAGGTGGTCCTTGAGGTCCAATTGACATCATACTATTATGATATGCTGTAATCGCTAAGTATATTCGAATGGATCAAAGAATTAAGGTTGGTGCAAAACTCTTTGCCTACCAATTTATCTTTGAAAACATTTTAATGTTCATCCATGCAAATTTCGATCTTAAAAATCAATTTACATTGAAGAGGTCGTATTTCTTTACGTAAAATTTATCAGGTCATATACCTGACCATCACGCATGAGTCCATTACGAATCGCATGACTCTAAGCCATAGCAAGAAATTGGGACTAGAAACAGTCTTTTATAAGTCATAGATTAGAATTCATCACTATTAAGGAGTGCTAAAATTCCACCTGACCTCCTAGGTTCCGAAGAAACAACTACTGAACAAGCAATGAGGAAAACCTTTTCCGGACCATATGCTCAGTTTGTGGCTCTTGAAACATTTTCTCCCACTATGTCTTATCAAGAAATAATCGTATTTTTATTGAAAGACAGCATCACGAGTCACAAACGCTTTGTTCTCGTGGTCAATGTAGGATTATTGAGCACTTGTTTCATTCGGATAACTTATAAATTAGGTACGCTACCTATCCATATCGTATATGGAATGAAATCAGATTGTTTTTAAATGTGTTGTAATATGGTGGGAAAAGAAATAGCAGACAAAAATATTAAGATCCCAAGGTTAGTCAAAGGGCTCATTTTGACTTGACAAAGACAAAACCATATCGTATAAGGTTCTGTTTCTCTATTCAACAACACCTTATCTAATAATGTGTGTTAGAGAAGTTAACTTGTGAAACCATTTCACAATACTTTTGGTGAAAATCAAAGTCAATACTTAGATATTTATAGTTACGATTTGGTCGTAAGTCCTTGATCTAATATTTTGGTGGTTAACTACTCCACATTGAAGCTCTTTGAACTTTTCAAAGATTTCTCATAGCACCTCATTAAGTAGAATTAATTGTAATATCTACTTAAATCGTTGGTAAATAAAGTGAAATAGTCATAACCATCTCTGGTTGTGTTTGTTATTGGACCACGCATATTCTTATGTAATAGGGCCAATAACTCACTAGTTCGATTTCCTTTTAAATAAAAGGGCACGAATCATCTTGCCTTGAATACAAGATTTGCATGCACCATAAGATTCAAAATCAGATGGTTTAGGGATAGTTGTCAATACTAGCCTCTTAATGTGCTACACAATCCAGAATTAAGATTAGATTAGGGTCACCAATTTTGAGCCTTTTACAATCTATATGACAAGTAATTACTAGTTTAGGTCAAGAATATAATTACCTTTGATTGGTATGGGATAACCATGGACCAAGTAAAGGCATAAAAGGATACAAAGCTTGTTCCATTCACAAAAGTGAAACACTTGAGTCGTACACTAAAGTGGATACTATATTCTTTATTTAGAGGTCATGTACATAATAACGTTTATTAATGTATACCTCTAAATCCAAAACTAGATTGATCATATTATAACTTTTATATGTCTCTATAGAAATAAAACTACAATAGTTATATTTCCCTTGTAGTTCGACATTTAATCATGGTTAGTCGTCGCAAGAATCCTTATTATATGCATTGAATACATTGATGAAAACCATAATGGGTATCTAATACCCAAAAATTGCATTTAGCAAAATAAATGTCGATCATATAGATATTATGGGTGAAAATAGTACACCCAATTTCTAACTCTTTAGGAAAAACTTGGGGCAGATTCTTTTCTTGTGTCCAACACTGTAAAATAGAATCGTCAAAAAGTTGGGTTTGACACCTTGCTTGGGTTTGGACTTTACTATTCAAAATAGTCTTGCCTTTTTCCCTTGCCTTGTGCCAAACTCGTGCCAACCTACTCTTGAACCTCGTCTTAACAATTAAGAATATAAACATCATCCATAGTGCTCCCACTCACTTTCATGAATATCTACTTAGATAAGTATATTAGAATTATTGTGAAGACTATTCTTCATTTCATTCATGGTTTTACCTTCAAAAGGATAAACCTTTCATGAAGTGACTACGGTATTTGGTTATTCACGATTTTTAAATAAATCGATTAACCTAGTCGTCCCAACTGATTTGGCCTCTTTTGAGGTAAGCCTCGATAAGGAGCATAATGACGACATACCAAAATACAAATATTTTCTTTGGAGCAAAAATTGATGTACCATTGTTATGAGAAGACGTCACTAAAAATCAAAACGTTTTTGACTAAGTGTGACTTATTAATTTACTCTTCATAAGAGACATTTGCAATGGTGAATATGAGGATCAAAAGATAAAATTCATTTTGTCTTTAGCTACGGTGGTTTAAACGGAGATCGCAATCAAAATGCTACCGTATAAAATAATGGAAACTCCTTTCCACGATTAAACGGATTTACAAGTTCATAGAAGGATAAAATATTGGTCATTTGCGCGTATAAAATAAATCTCAACAAAAAATAAACATTCATTGCTTATATATAATTTAATTGTAAAACAATTTTAAACAAGTCACTCATATAATGACCCCTCACGAAATTATATAAGTGATTCCAAGACCCATCTTTATACAAAAATAGTCATCGTATGCTACCTTTATCTAAAAATGGTAAGTCAATACTTGACTAATTCTACCCTTAGAACTCTTGGTTGACGGATTTCAACTAAATCCATCTCCTAGTCCCAAGATAACGCTTATCTCGTTGAGTCCAATCCATTTTTGGCTTGTGATCGCATCACCCTACTTACCCGAGGTAAAAAGGGACCCACGAGCGTGGTAGCCCTAATGAACACGGGGTTCATAGATGCTTCAATTGGTAAGGCTAAATCTCAATTTTTTTCAATTTTTTTTTTTTTAAGTTATGTGAGAGGTCTTGTCAATTTTGTTATTAATTTCCTATAAGCGAACTAAGTCGGTGAATTTTGAATAACTTTGAATTGACAATCGAGAAATAAAAATGCATGTTGGCGATTTTGGCATGAGCGGAAAAAATAAAGCAAGCAAATAATAAATCCTAGTATGGCCACCTAGCTAATCTAATTAACTAGAAGATTACAAAATCGGAAACCAACTCCTTGGCCCCTTGCCTCTTCATGAACATACTTCAAAAAGGCACCGTCTTTTGGAACACCGACTTCGGGAATCTTCGTCTTCATAATAATTAATTACAAAAGATACAAATAAAAATCCTATTATACATTTGATCTAAAACTGAAATTAAATTATTACAAACGGCGATACGAGATCGCAAATAAAATTACAACCGAATCGGTATTCCCTTACATTACGGGTAATACCGATTAAAATAATCTAGGCCATACTTGGTACAACTTGCATAAAAATTAAATAAATGACATTCATTCATTCAAAAATAACAACATAAATAAAATGCTGTAAAAATCATGCCAAAATCGCCCTAAATACTTATCATGCTCATTCTAGCTCGGTTTTATGGATTTTATCGATTTTTACCCATTAAAAATCAATAATCAACACTTAAATCGTATTTAAGCTCAAACTAAATATCTAAACTGATTTAAAACTCAAAATTAGTCCCCACTAATTTTTTTTGTATTTAATTAGTTCGAATTGATCGTATTTGCTAAATATAGAGGTTTAATCATAACATTTATGAAGTAAACCCAAAATAAAATATAAAAATCATAAAAATTTGAAACCAAAAATTTTGTACATTCTGGAACATTTCCAGGAACTCTAAAAACCAGAAACATTTGCCCAAAAAGTTTGAATAAATTTTATGAACAAAAACTTAATATTCAACGGTTTTATCAAATAAAAACCATTAAATATAGTAAAATAGTGAAACAAATTATAAAATTTCACCAAGATGATATAAATCAGATTATAAAATGTACAAAAAATTTTCAAGACCAGAAAAGGACGTTTCAATTTTATGATCATAATTATCTCACTTTATTGACTTTTATCTTATAAAAATCAATCATCATGCAAAACTTAATTAAAAGTCACGAAATTTTACATACAGTATGTACAACATGCATGTGAGATCATATCAAAATTTTATGGCCAGAATCAACATGCAACTATTTTTAGTTAACTTTTAACATAAAACATGCATATTAACATGATTTAAAGGCCATAAATCAAAATAAATAGCAAATTAATCCATAAAATCACCAAATTTGACCACAACCATTTTGAGGTCAGTAGGTATGCATTAAAATCAAAAAATTTCGTGCAAACCAATTTTTAACACAAATTTTCAATTTTACCCAAGTTATCGTATAACTCTATTTTAATGCTTAAAATCGACATGCATGTAACAATTGAGCTCTGATACCACATGAAAGTCCTAGACCTCTAATTAGACTCCTCTAATTAGTTCATTAAATTACATTAACTTAATGATTTAGGATCTAGTTATCATGCATGCAAATATAAAAGCATAAAAGAAAAGATAAGACCAAAACATCCTTATATTGGGATTTTCGGTTCAATATGGGCACAATAAGAACTCCTTCTTATTGTTCTTGAGAATGAAATTAAGTGGATGATCCTCCATAAAACAACCTCCAAAGTTGAAGGTCTCCTTCTTGTTGCACCCAAGACTAAACCCAAATAATCTAAACTTATTATTAACTAGATAATAAGTGAAGATTAAATAATACTAATATTATTGTATTACTACTCTAGTAATACTTAGAGAATATTAGTATTTAGGAGAGTTGTAGAGAGAAGAGGTTTTAGTAAGAAGTATGACAAAAACAAGTGAATGAATTGGTGAAGAAAAATGAGCAACCAAAATACTCTTTTAAAGAGCATTTGGCCGGCACATCACAAGCCCCAAAAGGGTGATTTTTCTTCTTATTTAATTCACATGCAAATAGGTTGAGTGTAGGTTAGAAATTGATAATGATCTTGTGTCATAACATATCATTATTAAATGGTGAAGTGTGGAATTGGAAGAGTAAAATCACTAATGATTTTCTCTACTCAAAACCGGTCCACTTGAGTCCATAATGGACCATTTTGATTTTTGATATTTGTCTCACAAATACTTATTAATCATATGCTTAATTATCTTGTATAATTAAGTGTTAATTTGATCATGTAACAATTATATGAATCAAATTATATTCTTAACTTTTAAGTGATATTTTACCATTATATCAATATATAATAGATCCCACAATGCCCAGTAAATTTATTTTACAACTCCTTGTAAATATAATTAACTAATTACCTCTACCTCAAAATATATGCATAACCTCAACTAATTTAATGAATTAACGATTAATCACTAAATTAAATCTTATTTAAGCGTATTAAAATAAGACGTAAAATTTATTCAATCAGTTATCGTATAATTGACTAATAAACTTAAGTGGAATGAGTTCCTAACTCAATTTTCAATAAATAACTCTCGTAACTAAACGTACATATCAAATATATGTAATGCTCTAATTAAACTGTATCGCATACAAATAATTAGTATTCTATTTGGGTCTCATCCTATAGGTGTGACCTAAAGGGATCAGTTGATTACCGCCGTCATACGACACTAACGTCAAACTCTAGTCAGCCAAGCGTTACCGATTTACGTTAATCAACTGACGTGGAGTATCAAAATATACTAATCATGCCACGTATATTCCAAATGAGATTTATTATATAAATGCACTATTGTGGAGGACACTTACTCCAACAAAGTCATAAGCAAAGGGAGATGAAACGAGAGTCAAAGCTTCTAGATGACAACTTACCCGATTGGGTAAGTGTGTACCCGATCGGGGATCCTTGCTGCTTCGAGCAAATTGCTTCAACTTCCTTCTTTTGTCTTATATGTTCAATGCTCGACCCCTTCCCCACGAAACCCTAATGCTATATAAAGGATGCTCCAGCCACACAACAACACACAATCCTCTTCACACATCTCTTCTACATCCTCTTTAGAATAATCTTTTCTCTTCTCTTTAGTTTAGAAATTCTAGTTTAGATCATTTTCTTCTTCTTTTCTTCTTTAGTTCTTAGTTTAAATCTGTCCTTTCTACATCAAAACTTTAGCTTAGATCAATAAGAATTTCAATCTTTGTAATCTACTTTGTTGGGTTCAAGTGTTGTAATTCAAGGAACGATTATTCTATGCAAGGGATTTCTATTATTGTTATCGCTTTCGTTGTTGATCGTCACCTAGGTATTTCTATTTTATCTCTTGTTTTAAGTCCTTATTGTTTTCTATTTTGATTTATATTTTCCATACATATTATCTTAGATTCATTTTTGTGTTGTTATAATTGTAATTTCATTTCTTAGATTATCAATTAGCGTCGTTATTATCGCCACATAGAGAGTCTTAAAATATTGTCAAAACCAACTAAACATGTCTATCTTAGTTTTTATTATCATCATCATCTTAGATATAAACATTATCATGAGTGAGTAGTCACCTTTCTAGGGTGTAGGGTAGCCATGTTAGATTGATTAAAAGATGATAATTGGATAAAAGAAATTGTGCTTTTAAAACATTGTGTCTATGCATGTTTGGACTATAACGATAGTTGACGATTCCTGATCAAAATCATTGACTAGCATGAAATTCTTTTCCAAGGTAGAGATACGAGAATTGAATAGACAAAGCATGACATGGTGGATTAAGACCTAGTAAATTGCCTAAAAGCCTGCTAGACCATCTGATCTATGATTGTAATGAACACATCATTTTTACGAACTCACAATGAATTATTTGCATGTCCTAAATCCAATTTCATCAATATGTCAATCTACATGTGTGAACCTACTTCCCTAGATGCTTTTCATTATTGTTAATTCATCATTTGCTTTATTACTTCCATCTTCAATTGCTTTTATTTTGTTTTCATTTATGCTTTTTGTTAGTTTAGATACCAAAATCCCAAAACCCAGAAACTCGTTAGATAAAACCCAATTGCGAGACACTTCACATTCTATAGGAAACACCATCTCCCTGAGGATCGACCCCTACTTCCCTAATTACATTAATTTGTTATTAGCCTAGTTTGGGTAATTTATCTTTGTATCGGGCTCGCGACAAGCACGATCAGCTTTACACTATGATATCTCCTTGGCCATGTTCTACTTGGGGAATCGACATCATTTGAAAGATCACCCCAGCTGGAACAGCAGGTCACTGCTTCATTCTGGTAGTTATCCATTACTTCACCAAATGGGTCGAGGCAGCATCCTACACTAGTCTCACCGCTAAACATGTGGCAAAGTTCATACAAACCAATATTATATGCCGATATGGTTGCCCACATGAAATCATCAGTGATAACGGCTCACATTTCCAGGCTGAGACTGAACAAGTGCTAGCCAAATAGAAAATCAAGCATCACCATTCCCCGTCTTACAGACCTCAGACTAATGGCGCAGTAGATGCAGCTAATAAGAATGTCATCACAATCCTCAAGAAAATGATCGACAATTACCGCAATTGGTCAATCAAAATATCCTTTGCGTTATGGGGCTATCACACTTCAGTTAGGACACCCACTAGGGCCACTCCTTTCTACTTAACTTATGGGATGGAAGCTGACAATTAGTAGAACTAGAAATCCCATCTCAACGTATTCTTTTGGAGAGTGAAATTCCGGAAGATGACTTGAAAAGAGATAGATATGATGAACTTGTCCTCTTGGATGTGAAAGTCCATAAACCTTAATTAGACTCCTCTAATTAGTTACAAAATAACTTGTTAATTTAGTATTTAATGATCTATGTAACATGCATTCAAATATAAAGACATTTATATAAAAAAAAAAATTTCCTCACATTGATATGGAAATTAAATTGGCACAACAAGAACTCCTTCTTGTTGTTCTTGAGCTATAAATATGGATGAACAAGAACAATCTCCAAAATAGAAGACCTCCTCCAAGTTGCACCAAGATGATACCAAATAATCTATTCTTATTATTAACTAGATAATAAGATAGATATTATGCTACTATTATTAGTATATATTACTACACTAGTAATACTTAGTAAATATTAGTATTATGAGAGTTTTAGTGAGAAGAAGAGTTTATGAGAGATGTATGAAAAATAAGCAAGAATGAACGAATAAAATGAACAACCATATTACCCGTATATAGACAATATGGCCGGTCATGGTAGCCCTCATAAGGGACTTATTTTGCTTATTTTAATTCACATGCAAAGTGGTAGAGTGTAGTGTTGAATGAAATGATTTTAGGTTACTATTAATGTCATAATCACATGTGACTTGTGAGCATGAACAAAAGCAACCATCATCACCTCACCAACACTACTTGACCGGCCATGTGAGGCCTTATTTGGTCCATTTTGATTTTTGATATTTGTCCCACAAATACTTATTAATCATATGCTTAATTATCTTATATAATTAAGTCTTAATTTGATCATATAACAATTATATGACACAAATAAATAAATAATATGTACTTAACATTTTAAGTGATATTTTACCTTTATATCAATATATAATGGGTCCCACAATGCTTAGTTAATTTATTTTACAACTCCTTGTAAATATAATTAACTAATTACCTCTATCTCAAAACCTCAACTAATTTAGTAATTTAACGATTAATTACTAAGTTAAATCTTATTTAATCGTATTAAAATAAGATATAAATTTATTAGTCAATTATCGCATAATTTGAAAAATAAACTTAATCGAATTTGAGTTCTTAACTCAATTTCTAACAATTAACTCTCGTACATATCGAATATATGTAATGTACTAATTAACTGTATCGTATACAAATAATTAGTTACTATTTGGATTTCATCCTTTAGGTGTGACCGAAAGGGATCAGTTGATCACCGCCGTCAAACGACAATAACGTCAAACTCTAGTTAGCCAACCGTTATTGATTTACGGTAATCAACTGACTAATCATATAT
>JAIUZE010037484.1:0-11340 GCA_022085475.1 Heliosperma pusillum | reverse complement strand
GCGAATATCTTTCGAATAAGTTTGATCAACACCTTAAAAACTGTGGTGTAGTACTACAGTTAACTCCACCTAGAACACCTCAATTAAATGGTGTGTCCGAACAGAGAAATCGAACATTACTTGATATGGTTCGATCCATGATGAGGCACACGGTAGTGCCTGATTCATTGTGGGGCTATGCTCTTTTGTCAGCTGCTCTTATACTTAACCGAAGTCCGTCTAAAGCTGTTGACAAGACCCCATTTGAAATGTGGAAGGGAACAGTCCCTAACTTGTCCTTTATTCGGGTTTGGGGATGCGAGGCTTATGTCAAGTGGAGACACGAGGATAAGCTCGGCCCCGCCTTGTCAAGACTATTGATGGTTATCCAAAAGGAATAGTTTGGTCATTACTTTTATTTGCATACGAACAACGTTGTTTTTGTTGCGGCTAGTGCGAAGTTTTAGAGAAAGAGTTTCTCTGAAGAAAACAGGACGGTGAGGGGGGGTTCGAGAACCTTCGATCGGGCGGAGAGATTCCAAGAACCAACAACCCGCAAGATGTGAGAAAAGATGTTCCTTCATCTCTGTGCGGTTATATTCCTGAGGAACTAGAAGGTCGGGTAGAGTCTCCATACCTCCAAACAGATACATTGGTATGGTCGAGGAGAACGATAGAGACGATGTTTTGCTCCTAGAGAGTAACGAACCCGCTACCTATAAAGGAGCCATGACCTATTCCGACTCAAAGCTATGGCTTGAGGCCATGCAATCCGAGATGGACTTTATGTATGAGAATGACGTATGAGATCTGGTTGATTTGCCTGATAAGGTTCGGCCTCTTCAGTGCAAATGGCTTTACAAGATAAAGCATTCTGTAGGGGGACAACCTGACACCTATAAGGCAAGACTAGTGGCAAAAGGTTTCACTCAAGTGAAAGGATTGCACTATGATGAAATTTTTGCACCCATAGTCATGCTGCGTTCCATTCGGATAATCTTAGCGATTGCCGCTTTTCATGACTATGAAATTTGGCAGATGGACGTGAAAACCGCCTTCTTAAACGGTTATTTGGAGGAGGAGTTGTACATGGTACAACCTGAAGGTTTCATTGACCCCAAAAATCCTAAGAAAGTGTGCAAGCTTAAGCGTTCCATTTTGATGGACTTAAGCAAGCTTCTCGGAGTTGGAATCATCGTTTCGACCAAGTCATAAAAGAGAATGGTTTCACTCGATCGGTTGAGGAACCATGCTTATATGTCAAGTCGAGTGGGAGTAAAATCGTTTTCCTGATATTGTACGTCGATGACATACTTTTGATAGGGAATGATATTCCTCTCTTATCTTCGGTTAAGGTATGGTTAAAGAACCATTTCCTGATGAAAGATCTGGGCGAGGCACATCGCATATTGGGAATCCGTATCTACAGAGATAGATCACGACGGATGTTGTCACTCAGTCAGGAGTCTTATATAGATAAGATTCTTGAAAGGTTCAGCATGACCAACTCCAAGAAGGGGTATCTTCCAATGACTTCTAAGATGCATTTGAGTAAAGCACAGGCACCCAAGACATCTGAAGAGGTCGATCGCATGAGTCGAATTCCTTATGCTTCAGCTATAGGATCGATCATGTATGCCATGATATGGACACGTCCAGACACGGCATATGCTTTGAGTATGACCAGTCGGTACCAAGGCAATCCAGGTGAAACACACTGGATGGCTGTTAAAAATATCCTTAAGTACCTACGGAGGAGTAAGGATTGGGTATTGACTTATGGTAGAGAGACTATGCCGCTTACGCAGATGCTAGCTTCCAAACGGATCGGGATGATTCGAAATCTTAGTCTGGATTCGTATTTACTCTTAATGGCGCTACGGTCAGCTAGAAAAGCTCCAAGCAGAGTGTTATAGCAGATTCTACGACTGAGTCCGAGTACTATGCCGCTTCAGAGGCTGCAAAGGAAGCTATATGGATGTGTCAATTCTTACAAGGACTTGCCATAGTTCCTAGTTCGAATGACCCGATCATCATCTATTGTGATAATAGTGGTGCCATCTTCCAGGCTAAGGAGCCTAGGTCTAGCAACAAATCTAGACATGTACTTCGGAAGGCTCACATGATCAGAGATTACGTGGAGCAAAAGGAGATAGTGATAGACAAGATTGCTACGGATGATAACATAGCAGATCCTCTCACTAAACCGTTAAGACATGATAAGCATATATGGCACATTATTTCCATGGCAATTAAACGTGTTCCTGAGCTATATTAGCTGTTTGTATGAATTAGATACATCTTTGCATATACTAATAATAACTTCATCGTATTGTTTTCATATTTTGTTTTTCATGTGGATTGTATGGACAACATTGAACACCACAAAGTGAACTGAATAACATTATATGTGTTTTGGTCCGTAATCGCCTACATGAGCTAATAACTCTGGCTATTATATTGTTGAGTTGATTGATGGTGGGTTCAACGAGCCATAAGTCAAACTGTTGACTGATCGATCACAAATACGAGTTATAAGGATACCTCGTAGGACATTGTAATTCGTGACGACGTTATGGAGTCCTAAATGTTTAATAACATTCGGTGCCAGGTCGTGGATTGGACGTCCATAGTGTTCCTAGAGTCGATTCTTTTGACTATCGACTGTCTCTTGAGATTAAGGCAGTTTTTGGGTGACTTTGGTTTCTTTCTCACGGTCGACCGTAACAGGAGGGCAAGCAGATTTTTACTGGGTCATTTTATACTGTGCTTACATCTGCAGGATTCAAGTTGAGGAAAATATCCAACCCGTTATCAGGTTTTGTTATTTCTCAGGGCTACTCGAGGAGTAGTAACTGAAATGCATGGCCATGCTCGAATAATGATTCGTTTATCAGTTGAGTTACTCTCTAGTCGGGAAAACCACTCTTGATACTGATCACTTGTAAAATACGACCTTTAAAAATGCGGACTTTGCAAATTGTTTTACATTGAGTGGGAGAAATTTAAGGATATGAGAATCAGTTATCGTACATACACTTGTAAGGACAAGTGGGAGATTGTTGGAGCTAGTGTCCTCCATAGTTAGTGTGATAACAGCTAAGGTTCACAGGTTATACTTTGTATTATAATCAGTTGATTAACGTTTATCGATAACGGTTGGCTTGCTAGATAAGTTTGACGTTATTGTCATACAGATGGCGGTGATCAACTGATCCCTAAAAGTCACACCTAAAGGATGTGTTTGAGAGATGTGATTATTTGAGAAAATAATCATAATGATGCCTTATTAAATGACTAAAAGGTTAGTCGATGTATTTGACTAAAAGGTTAGTCAAATGTGATGATGATACGATTATTTAATAACGATTAAATAATGTTAGCTGGTAATTGAATATAAATTGTTATATTTAATCAATGTATATAATGTTGGTCTAAACTAAATGTAAACTGTTATGTTTAAGTTGGCGGATATGTATTACACGATATTATTATGATGTATTGGTCCGACATTACTCGGTATATGTGACGGTCCATTACTAATAATAATTAGAATACATATTATATTATGTACATATTAAATGAGATGCTAACTATCTAATATAGGTGGAGATAAATAAGGAAACTAGGGTTTTTTGATTTTTGATTCCTTCCTCTTGTTGTTTTCACGGCACAAGTAAAAGAAGTAGGAGAATAAAACCCTAGTCTACTCTATTTTCTCACGGTACACACAAGTGAAAGAGAGAAGAAAAATTCTGATTTTTGACTCTCTAATTCGTCTTCATATTCATCATCTACATACACACAAAATTAGAAGTAATTTTGGGTATTCGTTCTAGCACGACGAAGGCATTTCTTGAACCATCTTGGGTGTAACGATTAGGAGAATACCTACTTTGGTATTTGTTCTTAGGCCTTTATCTAGGACCGAAGGTTATTTCTTAATCTTTTGTTTATATTATGCAATTTCATTTATGACTAAAAATTCATATAGTTATAATTTCATTATAATCCGAAATTTCTAAAGGGATGTAAACCGTTATTTCCCACATAGTTAGGTAATCATTTTATCTAATTCTCAATTAGAACAACCATAATTACCTAAATCCTACCCTAATACCCACCAAAACCGGTGCACCATGCATAAAATGGTTGTCCATTTTATCTTTAAAATTTGTCATTTGTCACATATGTGACATGTGACATGTAACATGTAATATTTGCTTATAAATGTACATTTAACTAGTTTAAATGCAATTTCATAACAAATAAATTAGACTTAACATTTTAAGTCATATTTTATAATTACATGTAGATAAAATGGGTCATCTCATATTTGGTTACCATAATCTACAACAATTTGTAATTATGATCAACCAATTTTGCTTATCTCAAATGTTTCATAAACATCAAGCATTTTTAGTAATATAAAAATTAATTACTAAAATGAATCTTATTTAATCATATTACAATAAGATATAATTCTCACTTACAATTTAAACTTGGTTCAGTTTAAGGGATTAATTAATCTGTATCGCTATACAATTAATTAATGTATATGATTAGGGGATTGTCCTTTAGGTGTGACCTCAAGGGATCAACTGATCACCACCGTCATACGACAGTAACGTCAAACTCAATTGAGCCAATCATTACCGATTTATGTTGACCAGTTGACTATAATATTCATCATCCATTTGCATTCTTATTATCGAGATTTATATTTTGTGATCGCACTATTGTTGAGGACATTTACTGCAACAGTCTCTCCGTCCTCCTCACTGCCTTGCCCCCTCACTATCTCGCCCTCCTCACCACCTCCTTCCTCTCTTCTCCATTTTTTCAGATCTGAAAAAAGCGGTACTAGTTTGGGGGTGGTGCGTGGTGGTGGTGGTTTCGGGGCAGTGGGGAGTGGTGGTTTGGTGGTGGTTTTTGTGGGCAGTGTGTGGTGGTGGTAATGCTGTTTCCCACTCTTCATGCAATAACCACGAGAACGCCACCCGAAACCACCACTCAAACTCCCTTTTTCTTCCATATCTGAAAAACAAATATACCTACCGACATTTCCGCCGCTTTCGAGCGCCTTCCAGTTCTCCATTCTTCGTCTTTCCCTTCTTTTTTTTTTATTGTCCCATTTCTGTTTTGGTGGTGTCAGAGGTGGCAGTGGTTGGTGGGGCAGTCAAGGGGTCGTGCGGTGGTTGTGGGTAGTGGTTTTCATATCTCGTTTTTTTCTTTCTATTTTTTTCCCTTTTCCTCCACATTTCAGATTTAGTATTCTTTTTTTCTTCCCTTTTTCCTCCACTTTTGGATCTACTAGCAATAATTTCGAAAAACTAATAAACAAATTTTTTAGATCTACCTTTTTTTCTTGTTTATTTAATTTTAATTTTAGATCTACTAAATAAGAAGTAGATTTCTAAAAAAATCGTATTATCTTGTTTTTTAAGTGACAAAAATATTTGTGTTATTATTGGCTGTTTATTTAGTTTTATCGGTGATAGGGACATAGGTTGTTGATGGACTGAGTTACACTCTCAATGGACTAAAGTTACACTTTCAATGAACAAAAGTTACACCCTCAATGGACTAAAGTTACACTCCCAATGAACAAAAGTTACCCTCCCAATATACTAAAGTTACATTCTGAAAAGACTAGAGTTAAACTTTAAATTAGTTAAAATTTCAAACTTTCAAAATAAGATGCCCTAAAATTACTTTGAAAAATAAAATTACATAATTGAGGATTAAAGTTACACTTGTGAAAGGCTAAAGTTACACTTAAAAATACGAAAAATGTCAAGAGCTTGTCTTGAAATCATTTTAGTACAAGGTTACACTTTTTGGGTAAGGGGTACACTGTGTATTATAAAGTTACACAATTTTGGATTAAAGTTACACTGCAAAGATTAAAGTTACACTTTAAAAACAACGGGCTGCGAAACATCGTCGACGTTTTTTTAAAAAAAGATCTTCACTACCCTTTTCTCTCCTTCCTCTCTCTATCTTTTTCTCTAATATTCTATACTCTCATAAAATAATCTAAACAACTTCCACAAAAATTTGAAAGACGGTTTTCAGTGAAAATTAAACGGTAATCAATGACGATCAACGATTCATCGGTACGTTATGCAAACTCTTTAACGTAATTTTTGTTTTTTTCCTTAAGTTTTCCAATGCATTATATGTTGATTAATACAAGTATGCCTTACTTTGTTACTCTTCCGTTACGAGCCTATGCCATTTTATGATTCTTGAACACTGTTTTGAAGTCGATTTATAGTTTGTATGTCGAATTTATGATTATTGATATTTGATTTTAGGACGAGTTAGGGTAGAAATGTCTAAATTGGACGTTGATGTAGAGGTTCAACGTCCAATTTAGAGGTTGAGCACTACAGGCAACGTCCAACCTGGACGTTGATGTTGGACGCTACCTGTAGTGTTCAACGTCTAAACTGGATGTTGAACCCCTACGTCAACGTCCAATGTAGACGTTGAACTCTATATGCAACGTCCAACCTGGACGTTGACACCCCATGTCAACGTCGAGGTTGGACGTTGCCTATAGGGTTCAACGTCTAAACTGGAAGTTGAATTGGTGGTTCAACGCTTTGTTTGAACGATCTTTTATTATGTTCGTGTTTTCGTGTAATTTCTCGTGTTTTTGCACGTTTTATGTAAGTTTAAATGTAATTTCCGCTTGTTTTGCACGTAATATTAATTAAAACCAAATGTAAACATGGTTCATTTGAGGAATTTGTCGATAACGGGTTCGATTTCAACCCTTTATTTGTGACGGATATAGGCTTTGATACTCGTGACAAAGCGTTTGATTGGGCCCAAAAGATAGCATTTGATAATGGGTTTGCATTGGTGAAAGCAACTAATGGAGCGAAAAACCGTAGCCAACCCGACTTGTTGTCTTCATATTTGCGTTGTTCAAGGTACGGGAGGCCACCGGGAGAGTATGATCCCGATAATCCTAGGAAAAAATCCGGTTTAACTAAATGTGATTGCAAATTTCGTATTCGAGCCGTGCAAAACAAGTTTTGAGGTTTCGACGATAAATACTTAATACTTTGGAACATTGTGACTGCCGATGGTTATGGGAAGCACAACCACAAGTTGGTAAAGTACAAGGATGGGAATAGGCATTTTGCGGGTTTAAATGAAGAAGAGAAAGAGTATGTGAAACAACAAGTCCGGGCCTCGATTCCCCCAAGAGATATTAAAAACGGTCTTCATCAAAGAACCCCGGAAAAACCGCAACCCTCAAGCACCCAAATATATAGCAAGACAACCAAGCTTAGGCGTGAAATGAGAGGGAATCGAAATCCCGCTCAACAAATGTTGTCCTTAGCTGTAGAAGCAAAGTATGTGCAATGGCATGAGAAGAATCCTGAGACATGTGAGCTTTCTCATGTTTTCATGTCTCATCCGGAAGCCGTGAAGCTATTTTGTACCTATCCACATGTTGTGCTTATTGATTCGACGTACAAGACCAATGTGTACAAGATGACACTCGTTGAGCTTGTTGGTGTCACACCATGTGGATCTTCGTTCTTAATTGCTTCTGTGTTGATTCCTTCTGAGTCTGAAGATGGGTACAAATGGTTATTGAAGAAGTTGGGTATGCTTCTCGAGTTCACCGAAGCATCTATTTCGGCATTTGTCACTGATCGAGAGTTGGGTTTGATCGCCGCTCTACGGTCCATCTATCCAGGTACACCTCACTTGTTGTGTCGTTGGCAGTTGAACCATGATGTTGAGAGAAAAGCACAATCGTGGTCAAAGAATGAGTGGCGCACAAAGCATATCATGTGCAATGAAGAGCACGGTTGGAATGTAGCGATAAATGCTACTACCAAGGAAGAGTTTGAGTTGCGTTGGGCCACCTTTTGTACAAATTGGAAGGTAGTGGCGACTTATGCGGCGAAAACATGGGGCCCATACCCAACACGGTTCGTATTATGCTACACGAACCGGTATTTCCATCTTGGAAACACGGCTACTTCCGGGTGGAGTCCTCCCATTCTCTTTTGAAGGCTTGGTTGAAAAGCTCTAGCCTTACCCTTGATACCATGTGGTCCCGTATTCATTTTATGCTTGAAGGACAACACTCCAAAATAAGAAGAGAGCTCGAGGAGTCAAGAAGTAAACCTCGTAATACTTCTCATTTGTTTTCTTTGTTGAAAGGAAAAGTGTCCTTAAAAGCTATCAGGATTATGGAAAATGAAACTAAGAGGGGAATTGAGTTAGGGATCGGGTTGGTAAATGGATGCGGTTGTGCTTTAAGAACTACTCATGGCTTACCTTGTGCTTGTCTCTTGGTTGGTTTGAAAAACAATGGTGAGAGAGTTCACCTTGATCAAGCTCATTCATTTTGGAGGACATTGGAGTATGGCAATGATGACACAATGCCGAAAAACGATAATGAGGCCTTTGAAGAGCTCGTCGATGAAATGAGGAGTAGTGATCCGGCAAGTAAGAGATCTTTCATTGAGAAGATGCGCACCTTTCTTCATCCGGAAGACGAGTACGTATTGCCACCCCCTATTAGATAAAATCCCAAAGGTCGACCAAGAGGATCTACTACTAGGAACAAGTCGTTTTTCGAACATGTAAAGAGGAAGTTTGGGACACCTGGTTCAGATGGATCGACGACCGCTCAACAAACAACAGTTGGCGATTTTGATGAGGAGAAGGTCGGTGCACCTTTGGAATTGGCCTACACTAGGGGTCTTTTGTCAAGCTGGAATAAAAGATGGGGGGTCTCGGAGGAGATGTGGGGTTTTTTTTATGGTTGGGTGGATGTAGGTGACGATGGTCATTGTGGTTTTCGAGTATTGTCTCATGCTGCCCGGGGTCGAGAAACTGACCATTTAGTGATGCGAGAATTGTGTGCCCGAGAGATTAGGGGTTTTGAGGTGTACAAGGATTATTTTGATGCGTCCTACGTGACAAATTATGGTTTTACTATGTTTGACAACACTTTGAGGCGCATTGAATTTTCCAACAACACCGGTTGTGGACAAGAACATTGGATGCATGACGTTGATTTGTATGTTTTCGCATCGTTGTTTAACTAGGCAATTTGTGTCATAGGTAAGACCCCGACAAGTTCGAGTACATGGAAATGTAGTACATTTTTGCCTTTAAGGAGTTGTCCTCAAAGTCCGGTGCCATATGGTGTTTTGTGGATTTTAAATCACCACCAACATTGGATGCAGTTGCATTGTAGTGGACCACCTCAAGAAGTTCCAATGCCTCCAATAGAGATGACTTGGGCGGGGTATAGAGAACAAAATGTTGCACACTATGAAGATTTGTACAAGACAAATTTCGAAAACTGGCATACGTGTATGGGAACGACACCTAGAGTACGTCGCACAAGAAGGGATAAGTCTTGACTGTTGTACTTGTGTATTTGATGGATATTTATGTATTGTTTTTTCTTCTTTTATCTCAACTTATTTTTGATTCAATATAATTGACGTTGACAACACTCGAATAAAGCTGACGAAAATTAAAGTGTTTACATAAAGCTGACGAAAATTAAAGTGGATACCATAAAACTGATGGAAAATAAAGTGGACGGAAATTAAAGCTGCCATAAATTAAAGTGGATACATAAAGCTGACGGAAATTAAACTGGACGGAAATTAAAGCTGACAGAAATTAAAGTCAATACATAAAGCTGGCGAAATTAAAGTAGACTGAACATGACTAGAGTAGCTTTATAATACCACCATTAAGATAAACATACCACCAATACACTAATCAGTGGAAAAATCTTCAGATGAATATACTTTAGGCTTCCATAACTCCTCCTCCTGGTAACCGGTATAAATGTGGTGTGTCCGAATTTCCTCGAGCGGGCCATGGAATATCTGATCATTACCCTGGTAACCCTCCATCAGCTGATATAGTGTCATGTAAGGGACGATGGTTTCACATCTTTTGAACAACTCAATCATCTCCGTCTCGATCCTCTTTAGTTCATCCCTTTTCAGAAGAACCGATTCTAAAGAACAAAAGAAAATGATAACAAATGATGATTAAGAACAAATGAAAATCATAAGAAATGAAAATGATAAGGTATGACGATTATTAATTTTACCTTTGTTATATTAATTTCAGCAATATGAGAGTTATTTCTCTTATAGAGAGTACCCGTCATTTGTGGTAGTGATACGAGATTAGGTTCATAACAATTCATGAAATCCCAAATGATATTATTATTAAACACAACTAGTAAACGGCGAAATAATAAAGGGAACTCATTAACAATTTCATCAATTTTTTTTGTATAAAATTAACCTCTTGAACATCGTTCATAGGCATGGCGGGAGGAAAGAAGGAAAATAGAGAGAATGACAAGAGAGATTTTAAAGAGAAAGTAGATGAGATAGTCAGTTGTGTGAAAAATGATGGTGGAGTGAGCTCTTTAAATAGAGTTGAGGCTTGAGATTGGGTACGAACACAAAATAATCCAGAATAATAATAATAATAAAAATAAAAGTACCATTACATAATTCAAAACATAATATAATCCAAAATAATCAAACAAGGTCATCGGGAACATCATCATCGTCGTCTACCTCCGTGACCCTCAAGTAGTCGGCCATATCTGTAACCAACTGATCTACACACGATGACATCGCCTGCTCAGTAGGCTGTCTGTAGATAAGTGAGAACCTCCATGTAAGAGCTCTGCAGAACTCGGGCTCATCCAAAAGAGGCACCGTAGAAAACTTGGTACGACGGCCGGGAGGAAAGAGAAACGGGTGGGAGGACTTCGTGTACCATGTCATGTAACGATCGACCGTGTCAAACGGCATCACGACCGGATGTGAACGGTCTCTCAAAACGATCCGAGCCTCTGGGAGCCCCCACTCCGAATCAGGGTACTCTCCATAATACAACCTATAACCCGACTTTGGTGAAGCCGGACGATGCTCAAAAGATGGAGTAATCATGGTGGTCGGGATAGGCTGGACATACCCAAACAGCCGCAAAAAACGGTCATGCTAATATGGCTCTACTACATCAAGAAATCTAATCAACCCCGAATAAAGCAATGTCCTACAAGACCGATGTGAACCAACATCGTAAGGGGTTCAACGGATATGCTCCGCCCTAAGCCCGTTTAGCCTCTGACGGTGCTCATCTAGAATCTTCTCCTCCCCCTTAAACCTAGGAACCCGTGGCCAAGCCTCCACCAGTGGTCTACCCTCAACATAGTATCCTGCATGGGGTCGGAAATGGGGAAAATACTCATATATCCAAGCCTGGAGCAATGGCAAACAACCGCTAAGCCCACGAGCCTCTCTCCGCGACGCCATACCCAACTGACGGTAC
>JAIUZE010037479.1:0-10225 GCA_022085475.1 Heliosperma pusillum | reverse complement strand
CAACATGAACAAAAATAAAAGGATGAACCAAAAACTAAAGAAACAAAGGCTATGTAACATATATTCGTCGAGTAACTCGGAATCGTTACCTTAGCTAGTAAAATCAATTAGCACCAAAATAAGAAGTAAAGAAAAATAAGAAACCCGTCTTCTAATCTTCTCCTAAAATATACGAGTCGCCAAACTCGTCTTCAAAATCTTCCCCTATAATAAATGACAAGAAAAACATTATTAGAACTTAAAACTTGATTTTCCATAATTAAAGTCTTGAAAACGATTTTGTCGGAATTGGAAATAAAACGTACTTGAAGATGGAGAGCGAAGAGGAGATTCTAGAAATATAAGTTAGGACGGATTTAATTAAGAAATGAAGGGTTTATGATGATTTTGCTCAAGAACGACGAAGAACAAATGAAGAACGACGAAGAACGAATGAAGAACGATGAAGAACGATTAATTAGATCTTAATTTGATTGATTGTTAAATGAAAAGTTGTTGGTGCGTAATGAAAAGAAAGAAAATATCAAGGCTTAAGAGGGGAAAAAGAGACGTGTGAAATGGAGAGGAATCGGGTATGTTTTTACGCGATTTGCGGAGTTTAAGTTGACAGACCGATAAAGTTACAAATATCTTAGATATTTTTATTAGTTTAATCATATTAATTAAAAGATCTAATATGAGTGGAAAAAAAAAGTGACATGGGGCGTATGACTCATGTCAAAGTCGGGTTTCGGGACTTAAGTTGACCCGGGAATAGTTAAATGACGTTTCGGGTTAAATCATAAAAGTTATTCTTTAATTCCGAATAAATTCAAAATAATTATATTAAATTATCATAAATTCAAATAATATTAATAAAAATAAAGTCATTATTATTTTTCAAATAACATTCGTCTTTAAATTTACAAGGCGAGTCGGAAAAAGTCAACGAAAGTCAAAGTCGACTTAAAAGTCGAGAAAAGTCAAAGATGACTTAAAAGTCAAGAAAAGTTTATGACGACTTAAAAGTCAAGAAAAGTCAATGACGACTTTAAAAAGTCAAGAAAAAGTCAAAGACGACTTAAAAGTCAAGAAAAGTCAAAGATGACTAAAAACGGTCTTTTCATGAAATCTCTCAGAAATTCCAAATACGAACGCGGAATTTCAAAATACGACTCGGAACAAAAATTTCTATTTTAAAACCTTAAGTTTGCTGAAAAGTGTTAGTAAATATTTTTACTAGAAAAATTGGGTACTTTTCGGGTTGTTACACCCGCCCCACAACCCGTGCGAGTTGAACTTTTCAAACCCGCACCCGCCCCGCGGGGACCCGCTAACCCGCCAAATTACCTTTCTCTCATGAAAGATTTTTTTTTAAAAAATAAATCATGAATCTAAACATATTAAGTCTCGTACGACTTATACAAATAATATTCGCAAAGTGGTATGAAAAAATTTGACATTCAATTAACTAGTACATAAGCTAACAAACAAGTCTATTTTATAAGTTTAGCCTTTATCTTTCTAAAATTTTCATTTTTTGTAAAATTTTACTTAGCTAGATTTATACTATAGGTGAGCCGGAGATCATTAAGGCTGGTATAAGCGGGACGGGGCCATGCGAGGCGGGTGGTGTGGGGCGGAGTGGGGCGGGATGGGTACGGAGCGGGTCTCATGTGATACCCGCACCCGCCCCACGACCCGCACGAATGTCACTTTTGGTACCCGCCCCACCACCCATCAAATCATTACCCGCACCCGCCCCAAGTGGGGCGGGTGTGGGGCGAGATCCGCCAAGACCCGCCCCATTAAAATCCCTAGTTGCTGCACCTGCACCCTCTGAGCCTGTTAAGATCATTGTGGGCCTTTCTAAAGAAAAATGGATTGAGCTTCCAGGGGGACTGGTAACCCCTAAGCTAGTGCCTTTTAAAACCTTCTCCCCAAATAGAATTATCACTTGAATGACCAGACAAGGTGGTATAAGTTTTGGAAGTGGGAAGAGAATTTTTATGGAAGTGCTGGTGCATTCTATTCAATACAGGAAAGTGGCAGAGGATGAGGTAAGGGAGGATACTCTAACTATGTAAAATGGTTAACATTGGATTCTGGAATGATAGGGGTATGAATAATTTCAATAAACAACTGGATATTAGATTGTTTCTGCATAATAATAATGTAGGATTTTTTTTGTTTACTAGAGACTAGAGTAAGGACTAGTTTATCAATAAAGTTCACTATGGTATTAGCAGAGAATAAGATATGATAATGCTAGGCATGAAGAAGGGAGAGTCTGGATCATTTGAGATTCTAGGAACTATAATGTTGAGGTGTTAAGTTGGGAGGAACAAGTGATCAACACTAAGGTAACCTGTATTCCTAATGGCATGAGATGGCGGATGTCTATGGTGTATGGCTTTAATAGGGTTGCTGATAGGAAGCCTTTGTGGAGTTCATTATAGAATATGAAAACTCCGATTAGTGGACCTTGGGTAGTGATAGGGGATTTTAACAATGTCCTTAGCATGAGTAAGAGAACTGGGTATGAAGTTTCTAATGCAGAAATGAGGGATTTCCATGATTGTGTGGATTTCTATGGCATATATAACTTACCTTCTCAAGGGGCTTTCTTCACTTGGAATAACAAGCATGAGGTTGGGGATGTGGTGTTTAGTAGAATAGATATGACCATGGTGAGTGATGAATGGCTTCCGCATTTTCCTAGTACTAATACTATGTTTCACCTTAGGGATTGTTTGATCATTGTCCTTACACGCTTAATCTATTACTTGTGATTGAGAGTAAGAAGGGGAGCTTCAAGTATTTTAATATATGGAGCAAAGACCTTGAATATAAGAATGGGGTTAAGGGTGTGTGGGATACTTAGGTCAATAGGCACAAAATGTTTCAAGTGGTTAAAAAGCCTAAGAGTCTCAAGCAACCTTTTAAGGAATTAAACAACACTGCTTTTGCCAATATTGAAACCTCTGCTAATGTGGCTAGAATGCACCTTCACAATATTCAGTCAAGGTGGCATAGGGATCCCAACAATATTGAACTTCAACAAGAGGAAAAAATAGCTAGTCAGTGTTATAAGGAAATAGAGGCTGCTAGAAGTAGCTTCCTAGCTCAGAAAGCTAAAATTCACTGGATGCAGGATGGTGATGGCAACACTCAATATTTTCATAGTGCTATTAAACCAGAAGAATCCACAACATAATTCTATGTATCCAGAACATAGGAGGCAATAATTATACTAAGACTAGGGCTGTTCAAAAAGTGGCCCGACCCGGAAAATAGGACCGGACCGGACCGGCCGGTCTGACCTGGACCGGACCGGCCGGTATGACCTGGACCGGACCAGACACCATGCGGGTCGGTCTCCGGTCTTGAATATTATCAGATCCAGTCTCCGGTCTTTCCCGGTCCAGACCCGGTACAAAACCGTCCAAGACCATGGACCGGCTTAACGTCAGATATTTTGTAATCCAAGCGGCGCAATTAGTGTGAATAGTACTATTGTATTTTAGGAATATGTAGAAGTCTTGAGAAGTGTTGGACAACTGTCATCTTTTACTAGGCTATTTAAACCCTACTTCCCTTCTCTTCCACTGTGCCTCTCGCCTTCTCTGCCTTTAACTCTCATTTTTTTTAACTCTTTTGTATTCATAATATTTAATCAATTCACTAGCTTTCAACTTGATAAAGGTAAATAATAGGTAATTGTCTGCTATCCTTTTCGTCTCGTTGCTTTTTAATTTAGTTTTGTTCTATTTTGATTTTTTTAAGATGCAAAGTTCCAAATTCCAATAATATAAAGCCACACTGAAGAAAATATAAATTACAAGAAAGCAGAGTCGGTCTGTCAGGCTATCGGCACTTTGCATTTGAATACTTTACCTACACAAATAACAAGTCATTTGAACACTATTAGGCTCTCAGCACATTACGTACACTTTCAGTCTTTCAGCAAGGATTTATCCGCCGGTCCATGGGTCATCATCCGGGTCTGAATCGGACCTAAGGGTCGGTCTCGGTCCGGTCCCCTAGCCATACGGTCCGGTCTACGGGTCTATATTTTAGAGAAAGACGGTCCCCGGTTTGAGCCGGTCCGGTCCGGTCAGGGTCGGGTTTGGACCGGTGTACAACCCTAACTAAGACTCAAGACATTGAAGAAGCTTTCATTGAGTACTATAAGACCATTTTGGGCACATTCAATCTGTGGACATGATTCATGTTGCAACGGTCAGAAAAGGGGATGTGCTTTCTGATGTGTAGTCCCAAGCATTGATTAAGGAGGTTTCAGACAAAGGAATACAAGAGACCGTGTTTTCTATACCTACTAACAAAGCTCCTGGCCCTGATGGGTATTCCTCAATATTTTTTAAGGGTTCTTTTGATATTGTTGGGAAAGATATCATTGGTGCTGTCAAGGATTTATTTTTTAATAGTAAGTTGCCCAAACAGGTTAATGACTAACCTGACTCTTATTCCTACAAAGGCTAGACCTGTTACTGTAGCTGACTTTAGACCTATTGCATGTTCCAATGTGGTTTATAAAGTCATCTCCAAGGTCTTGTGTAGTAGGATGGCTCTTGTTCTTCCTGACATTGTGAGCAGTAATCAGAGTGCTTTCATCAAAGTTCGAGATATTGTGGATAATATCCTTATTTGCCATGACCTTGTTAGACTTTACAATAGGAAGCTTGTTCACCTAGGTGTACTATGAAAATTGACCTTAAGAAGGCTTATGATTTAGTAGAGTGGTGTTTTATTGAGCAAATGTTGCAGGCTTTGGGGTTCCCTGAATTGATGCTTAAGTGGTTAATGGTATGTGTCACAGCTCCTTGGTTGACTATGTCCTTGAATGGAACCAGTTTTGGGTTCTTTCAAGGGAAGAGAGGGATTAGGCAGGGGCATCCTATGCCACCTCTTCTTTTTACCATTTTTATGGAGTATTTGAGTAGGGTGATGGTTGACGTTGTTGGAGTAGGTGTCCTCCACAATAGTGCGCCACATAATAAATCTTATTAAGGAATATAATTGGGATATTTATTGACTATATATATGATTAGTCAGTTGATTAACGTAAATCAATAAGGTTTGGCTGACTAGAGTTTGACGTTATTGTCGTATGACGGCGGTGATCAACTGATCCCTTTCGGTCACACCTAAAGGATGAAATCCAAATAATAACTAATTATTTGTATATGATACAGTTAATTAGTCCATTACATATATTCGATATGTACGAGAGTTAATTGTTAGAAATTGAGTTAAAAACTCAAATTCGATTAAGTTTATTTTTTAATTATGCGATAATTGACTAATAAATTTATATCTTATTTT
The DNA here is from genome assembly GCA_022085475.1 of Heliosperma pusillum. Classification (NCBI taxonomy): domain Eukaryota; kingdom Viridiplantae; phylum Streptophyta; class Magnoliopsida; order Caryophyllales; family Caryophyllaceae; genus Heliosperma; species Heliosperma pusillum. The sequence continues at coordinate 4,900 of JAIUZE010037479.1, read as the reverse complement.
AATACGATTAAATAAGATTTAACTTAGTAATTAATCGTTAAATTACTAAATTAGTTGATGTTTTGAGATAGAGGTAATTAGTTAATTATATTTACAAGGAGTTGTAAAATAAATTAACTATGCATTGTGGGACCCATTATATATTGATATAATGGTAAAATATTACTTAAAATGTTAAGTACATATTAATTATTTATTTGTGTCATATAATTGTTATATGATCAAATTAACACTTAATTATATTTCTGATTCCCAAACTAGATAATCCTGTTTCTGTGAAAGACTTTAGACCTATAGCTTGCTGTAATACTATCTACAAGATTATTGCTAAGGTGTTGTGTCAAAGGTTGAGTTCTGTTCTTCCTGAGATTGTTAACCCTGCACAAGCTGCCTTCATCAAGGGAAGAAGCATTATGGGGAATATTCTGATTGGACAGGATCTCATCAGGTTGTATGCACGTCTGCTTCCCCTAGATGTCTAATTAAGGTTGATCTTAGGAAGGCTTATGACTCTATTGAGTGGGGCTTTGTGGAGCAGGTATTAACAAGTCTTAACTTTCCTGAGCATTGCATTAAAAATGCTTATGCAGTGCATCTCTACTACTTCCTATTCTCTGGTGATTAATGGAGTCTCTCAGTGTTTCTTTCCTGGTAAGAAAGGTCTTAGACAAGGTGATCCCTTGTCTCCTCTTCTCTTTACTTTGTGTATGGAGTATCTGAGTAGATTAATGAGTGTGGTAAGTCAAACAAGGGGGTTCAAGTTCCATCACTTATGCAAGAGTTTGAGGCTTAATCACTTGTTGTTTGCTGATGACCTTTTAACTTTTTGTAAAGGAGATTTGAGGTCTATTTTCATGATCATGGAGGGGTTTAGATATTTCTCTGTGGCCTCTGGCTTGCATATCAACAATGATAAGTCTGACATTCTTTTGAATGGGGTCAAACCTGACATTGAAATGCTGATATTGGAACATACTAGATTCAATAAAGGTTCTCTTCCCTTTAGATATCTTGGGGTTCCTATGTCTCACAAGAGACTAACAAAGGTAGAGTGTAAAATCTTAGTGGAGAAGATGACTGCAAGGATCAAAGGATGGAATAAGAGGAAGATTTCATACACAGGCAGACTCACACTTGTAAAATCTGTGTTAAGTACAGTTCAGAACTATTGGGCACAAATTTTTGTGTTACCTGTGGGTGTGCTGGATAAATTGAAAGCTTTATGCAGGAATTTCCTTTGGGAAGGTGCTGATACTTACTCAAAAGCTCCTTTAGTTGCTTGGAATTGCTTATGCAAAGGTAAGGACTATGGGGGTTTAGGTCTGGTTGATGTTAGAGTTTGGAATTGTGCATCAGCTGTAGGGAAGTTGGTGTGGTGGATAGCTTTGAAGAAGGATCACCTATGGATCAAGTGGATAGATAAAGTCTACCTTAAAGGCAGGAATTGGCAAACATACTCCCCTTCAAATTACAGTTCTTGGGCATGGAGGAAGATATGTGATGTGAAGACTATGATGCTGCCTGCTCTGAATAGTGAAGAATGGATGAGTGCAGATAAGCCTTACACTATTTATAATGGTTATTCATGTTTACAGAACAATGTAGAAGATAGGAAGGGATGGTGCAGGATTGCTTGGAACAGACTGAATGCTCCTAAGCACTGCTTCATTAGCTGGTTATTGTGGCAAAACAGACTTCTTACCAAAGATAGGTTACATAGAATGGGGGTTGATAATGATAGGCTTTGTTTATTATGTGGGGAGCAGAATGAGGATCATCAACATTTGTTTGCAGACTGCAAATTCACACAGGATAACTATAACCTTTTGGCTCATTGGATTCAGGTTAATGCTCAGGTTTTCTACAAGGCTGACAGATTACTAAGCATGAGGAATAAGACTGGTTTTCAGAGGAATGTTTGTTGGGCTCTAATCTTAGCACTGCAATATGGTATCTGGAAAGCTAGGAATGTATGTAGGCTGGAACAGTTTGTTATTCGTCCAGGGTCGTTGGTGGATCAAGTTAGAGTTGATATGAGGTTGAGATTGCTAAATGTGAAGCTTGGTAAGATTTCAAATAGGGATGTTAGTTGGTGTAGAGCTTTGAAGTTGATGTAATTAGGCTAATCATGTTTAGATGAGTCATGTATAGGCTCATAGCACAAGTTGTAATTGACTTTGATTGATTTATATATACTTACATTGGTACAAAAAAAAACACTTAATTATATAAGATAATTAAGCATATGATTAATAAGTATTTGTGGGACAAATATCAAAAATCAAAATAGACCAAATAAGGCCTCACATGGCCGGTCAAGTGAGTAGTAGTGAGGTGATGATGGTTGCTTTTGTTCATGCTCACAAGTCAGATGTGATTATGACATGAATAGTAACCTAAAATCATTTCATACAAACACTACACTCTACCACTTTGCATGTGATTAAAATAAGCAAAATAAGACCCTTGTGAGGCTCTTGAGGACCGGCCATATTGCCTATAAAAGGGCTATATGGTTGTTCATTTTGTTAGTTCATTCTTGCTTGTTTTTCATACATCTCTCAAAAACTCTTCTTCTCTCTAAAAAACTCTCAAATACTAATATTTACTAAGTATTACTAGTGTAGTAATATATTCTAATATTAGTAGTATAATATCTATCTTATTATCTAGTTAATAATAAGGGTAGATTATTTGGTGTAATCTTGGTGCAACTTGAAGGAGGTCTTCTAGTTTGGAGATTATTCTTGTTCATCCATATTAATAGCTCAAGAAAAACAAGAAAGAGTTCTTGTTGTGCCCTTTTTATTTCCATATCAATGTGAGGAAATTTCTTCTTTTATATAAATGTCTTTATATTTGCATGCATGTTACATAGATCATTAAATACTAAATTAACAAGTAATTTAGTAACTAATTAGAGGAGTCTAATTAAGGTCTATGGATTTTCATGTGGTATCAGAGCTAGCTTGTAGCATGCATGTTCATTTTGGACATTTTTTTATTAAAGTTATAAGATAACTAATAAATCAAAAATTTTGAGTTAAAATACGATTCTGACAAATTTTTTTGGTGCATGTATACCTACTGACCTCAAAATATTTGTGGTCAAATTTCGTGATTATAGGGATTGATTTGCTATTTATTTTGTTTTTTTGGCTTTTAAAACGAGTTAACATGCATTTTATGAGTTAAAAGTTAACTAAAACTAGTTGCATGTTGATTATGGCCATGAAATTTTAATATGATCTCACATGCATGTCTTACATATTTTTTGTAAAATTTCGTGACTTTTAATTAAGTATTGCATGTTTATTGATTTTTATACGATAAAAGTCGATAATATGAGATTATAATGTTCATAAAATTGAAACGTCCTTTTCTGATCTTGAAAAGTTTTGGTACATTTTACATTCTAATGTTGATCATTGTGGTGAAATTTCATAATTTGTTTCACTGTTTTACTATATTTAATGATTTTTATTTGATAAAACTATTAAATACAAAGCTATTTGTTCATAAAATTAATTTAAATTTTTTGAGCAAATGTTTTTAATTTTATAGTTCCTGGAAATGTTCAAGAATGTACAAAAATTTTTAGTTTCAAATTTTATGATTTGTATATTTTATTTTGGGTTTATTTCATAATTGTTATGATTAAACCGTAATATTTAGCAAATGAAATCAAATCGATCAAATTAATGACCAACAAATTTAGTAGAGACTAATTTTGAGTTCTAAAACAGTTTAGTTAATTATTTTGAATTTAAATGAGATTTAAATGTTGATATTGATTTTTAATGGTTAAAAATCAATAAATCCCGTAAAATCGAGCTACAATGAGCATGAATGTGTTTAGGGCTATTTTGGCATGAATTTTGCAGCAATTTATTTTATTTATGGTTGAATGAATGAATGTCATTTATTTAAATAATTTATGCAAATTTTGTACCTAGTATGGCCTAGTTATTTTTAATCGTTATTACCCGTAATGTAAGGGAATAACGTTTTGGTTGTAATTTTATTGCGATCTCGTATCGCCGGTTTGTATAATTTTAATAATTTCATTTCATAGAATAAATGTATAATAGGAATTTGTATATTTGTAATTATTTTTATGAAGACCGGTGACTCCCTCAAGACGGTGCCATTTTTGGAAGGTGTTCCAAGTGAAGAGGCAAGGGACCAAGGAGTTGGTTTCTGAATTTGTAATTATCTAGTTAATTTGATTAGCTAGGTAGCCATACTAGGATTTTATCAGTGCTTGGTTGCTTGCTTTATTTCCGCTCATGCCAAAATCGTCACACATGCATTTTATTTTCCGTTATTGTCAATTCAACGTTATTCACAATTCACCGACTTAGTTCACTTATAGAGAATTAATAACTAAATTGACAAGATCTCTCACATATTTAAAAAATTGAGATTAGCCTTACCAATTAATAACACCTATGAAATCCGGTCATTAGGGTACCACGATCGTGCTCCCTTTTTACCTCGGGTAAATAGGGTGATACGATCACAAGCTAAAATTGGATTGGACTCAACGAGATAAGAGTTATCTTGGGACTAGGAGATAGATTTAGTTGAAATCCGTCAACCAAGAGTTCTAAGAGTAGAATTAGTCAAGTAATGACTTACCATTTCTAGATAAAGGTAGCATGCGATGACTATTTTTATTTAAAGATGGGTATTGGAATCATTTATATAATTTAGTGAGAGGTCATTATATAAATGCTAAACTTGTTTAAATGTTTTTCAAGTAAATTAACAATGAATGTTTATATATTTCTTTTTGTTGTAGTAACCATATTCGCACAATGTCAACTTCATCCAACAACGCAACCTTGGGTAAGGACTCATGGTGGAGATCCGTCATGGACAAGTGTGTCCTAAAAGA
>JAIUZE010037478.1:7500-11918 GCA_022085475.1 Heliosperma pusillum | reverse complement strand
CTTTTAATAGACCATGAACTAGATTAGAATCTTTCTCAACGAGTCCATAAGAAGTGATCCCATTTTTTCCATCGGGTCCGGGTAGAGACCAAAGATCTTGAGCGACCGATCCGGCAGAACAACTCAAAAGATAAAGAAGTATCGTTAATTTCTTCATGCTCGTTCCAAGTTCGAAGTACCATTTGTACAAAGAAGAATCCACTTCGTTACATGATTTCTTCTTCATATAGATAGATATAGGATCTATAGGGCAATTACTTAGAAGTACATTTTGTGCAACAGCCCTTCCTATCTGATAGAAAAAGATCCCATGATCCTGAACCGATCTTACCTGGGATCGCAAATCCCACGTTTGTCTATGAAGAGCGGATCTAATTGTATTAGTGTCTATAATTGATTTCTTCTGTGTAATACTAATCGATAGGACCTCATTATTAAGTGCTACAAGATCTGGTACATTGGAACCCCTGGTTATGGACCCGAATCCATTAGTATGGAACATTTTCTTTTCCAAGTGAAATCCCCTAGTATATGAAAGAGTGCAAAAGTGCTTTCGTTGTTGTGGAATAAGAAGCCTTCGTATCTTAATACATGTATTTAATTTATTCGGAGCTATTAGAGCGGGATCCACTTTTTGAGGAATATGAGTCGAAGCAATAACAAGAATATTTCTAGTGGACCATCTTTCACAATCCCTGGAGAGATAGTTCACTAATAGGCCGAGGGATAAGTAATTCGAATCATTCATATCCAGATCATGAATGTTTGGAATCCATATTATGCAAGGAGACATTGCTTTTGCTAATTCGAATTGAAGGGTGATATAAAATGGGGCGATTTCCGGCATCATATCCATAGTTAGCGCATTCATCATAGTTAGCAGCTCCAGCTCCGTATCAAGGTCACGATCGATATCGTAACTAGCATCAATATCGTAACTAGCATCAATATCGTCACTAGCATCAATATCGTCACTAGCATCACTAAGAAAACCTTTAAGCTTGTTATCCAGGAACTTGTTCAAAAATACCGTAATAAAAGGAACATAGGAGTTTGTCGCTAGGTATTTGACCAAATAGGATCGTCCAGTTCCTATAGAACCTATCATTAAAATACCACTAGAGAGGGATAAGGCTAAGCGGAGCGAAAAGGGTTTTCCATGAGATGGGAAATGAAACCTATTAGCCCCACACGAGGTGTGTGAATAAGTGATTGTCTGATAATGAGCAAGGAATACCCGTCTTTCTGCTAAACAAGATGTATTGAACTCATAATTCATTAGATACTTTTTATGAATGTCAACTAAGTATCGTAAGTGAATTGCTCCCGGTTGTTCAATCATTTGATAACCAGAGTCATTCTTTAATAAACGATCACTATGAGTCAGACTCAATAGAATTTGATCAATCCTTTTTTCTGTCGTTAAAGTGGAGAACTGAACCAAAAATGCTCTTTCTTCTTCATCAATAGAATCACTGCTCGCGACCCAGGATTCTATTTTATCCTCAATCCAATCACCGTTCACCCTTTTTCTTTTTCTTATCAATGAATAGATCTCTTTACTTGTATGACTTAGATGTCTCGTATTTCTCGAAAAAGTAATTCGATTGATGGGCTTTGGTATGATACTTATGAGATCGATGATATCGATGAGATTAATATTAAAATCTTTTTTATTAGAACGTATTGATTTGACCCCATAAGCGGGACCACCACCCAATGGCATGTTGCCAACAGAAGCAGAACCCCATATTTCTTCTAGGGAATCTCCTAATTGTTCCAGAGCAACCAGAAAGAGATTCTTTTACCAGAAGAAATTCGATTCCGATGTAGGATACCTATCCAGAAGTTTTCGCAACTCAATCGTGTATGATGGAGTCATCAAAGATTTGACCTCTTCGAACTCTGTCTGTAACTCACTATAGGCTCGGAAAACAAAGAGAAGGTGTGTACGAACGAGATATCCCGCAACAAGAAGAAGAAAAAGGATTAAATAGAAGAACTCCCGAACATTTCGCGATCCCAGATGTGTCCATATCAATGGTGACTCATTATTTCGATGAATCATTTCTTCGGACAGAAGAAGACTAGGTAAACACTTGTTCGAAATCTCACTTATCAAATTCCATTGTGGAAGACACACTTTTTTCTGAAGAATTCGCCATGATATATCTGATCCGTGCATAATATCATGAAAAATAGATACAAATTTTTGACTGCTACTTAGTATCGGCAATAGGAATACGCTTTACTCCCTATCATTTCCCCCCCATCCTTCTCTTTAGTACAGATACCTCATACTATACTTACTCCCCATCTTTATGTCGTAACCTCTCCCTACCGCTACTTAGTATCGGCAATAGGTCTGAAAAAGTATCGAAAAATAGAAAATTTAGGTATTTGTACCCTGTCGAAGTAAGGAACCATGGCATATATGTTTGGAATAGATTCCATTTTGAGAGAGTTGAAAAAGCGCTATCTCGTTGAAAGGTTCTATACATCTGCCCTTTCTCAACGCATTTCTTTAGACAAAGACTCCGTTTTTTACTCTTTTCCGATGGTAAATATTTCTCAGAACATGGAGTGTAAATCAAACCCATGTTTGAATTGAAATTGAGATGCTGATGCAAGTTTTTACTTTCTGAATCAGATAGATTCATATCTGAAAGAGGTTGATAAAACGTTCTTTCAAAATGGACTATTTGTCCCTCTGTTAGAGGTGTTCCAGAAATGTCTGTGATCGAGTCAATAGTTCTACGAACGAATAGATCGGATCGAATTGTAAAATAGTTAGGTATGAATATGTTAGATACCTGTGACTCGATTGGTGAAATAGTATCTCTCTCCAAAAAAGCATGTTTTTTTTTACCGACACACAAAGCAAATATTTTGTTGCGAAGGAACAAGATATCGAGGAATTGTCTATACGTAAAATCATAATTATTGATACGGGCCTTTTCCATATAAAAAGGGAATCTTTTGTTACAATAGAAGCAGAAGTGATATGGATTATTCAAGAATCGAAGTCGATTTGCTTTATAAAAGAAGATATCAATGAACTTCTATGAAATGGTTTTACGGGATTCAGCCAATTGTTTTGATCGTGGGATATCATTGAGAAATAGGAATCCGTGTTACCAGTCCTGCGATTATTTCTAGTATCGAATGAGTCAATTATCCACTTTGGTATCTTATTGAACAAAAATGGTGATATTGTTCCTCCATTGATCAATAATTTATATTTTTGGAAAGTATCATGATCATTCAATAAAAAGGCTTTTAATTTTTCAAATGAACGATTTGAAGACCTATTGATTCTAACAACGGATTGTAGAGTTGATCATTCGGACCTTTCAATTCAGAAATATGGATCTCGGACCTATGAATGGGGATATTCCCGAAACTCCCAAAGAAAAAGGGAAGTGAGTTAGACACAAAGAGAAGCAACTTGGACAAAAAAAGAAGTGACTTGGACAAAAAGAAACGAAGTGACTTAGACACATCTTTTTTGTCGATAACCTCGGACCAATCAATCGAATATTTATTAATACGTAATCGACCGAACACTACTTGAAAACGGCTCCTCTGCTCAGAAACTAAATGTTCCTGGAAATTATTGCTCCCATTGAACCATTTGTATCTATATGCAGCAGGATCATGATTCATGAATCTCTCGGTTCGAGAAAAAAAAATAAGAGGATCGAACCTTTTCTTCTGGCTCTTTTTCAAATTCGATAAATGTTGGTTGATCGTATATTTCCTTATAGTTCTATGATTCAGAGTATCGTTTCCAATTTGATCCCTTTTAATTCCATATTCGAAGCTGCGATCGGATCTATTCATTAAAAAGAATCGATTCAATACATTTCTTATGTACTCATAGGTGCTATATTGGATGTGAATCAGATTTCGGATCAATATATATTGATTTTTATTGACTGCCTCCATTTTGTTGTTACTAGCAAATACCACTCTTTTTTGTTTTCTATCTTCCAAATAATTCCCGCAAGAGATCCGAACCCCTTTTTTTCGGATCCTTCGATAAAAAAATGCATTCTCTTCATAAAAAATAGGAGGTAGAATCAATAAAGATTTATTTTTCGATTCATCCCTGGAGTTGAATACCTCATTCAAGAATTTTTTTTGATCCAATCCGCAGGAATCAATAGAAAAGGCAAATCCCTTATGATACACCAGATCCGGCTTGGTTAGTGATAGAGTGAATAGATCTGCCATTTCTTGAAATCTCTCTTCAGATTCAAAATCGTGGTGTAATGTGTATCCCCCACTGTTTCGATCATGGAATAGATGAAATAAGTAAAAAAATGCATTTTTGTTCAAGAATGAAATCTTATCGGAACGGTCCATATCCGGTTCATCCTTCGGAACCATATCACATCCCGGATCTGATGAAATAG
>JAIUZE010037478.1:0-5000 GCA_022085475.1 Heliosperma pusillum | reverse complement strand
CGGCCATACATAACATAGAAATCACACTTGGAAAGGGTGGACAATTAGCCAGAGCAGCGGGTGCTGTAGCGAAACTTATTGCAAAAGAGGGGAAATCGGCTACATTAAAATTACCTTCTGGGGAGGTCCGTTTGATATCCAAAAACTGCTCAGCAACAGTCGGACAAGTGGGGAATGTTGGAGTGAACCAGAAAAGTTTGGGTAGAGCCGGATCTAAGCGCTGGCTAGGTAAGCGTACTGTAGTAAGAGGAGTCGTTATGAACCCTGTAGACCATCCCCATGGGGGTGGTGAAGGAAGGGCTCCAATTGGTAGAAAAAACCCCACAACCCCTGGGGGTTATCCTGCACTTGGAAAAAGAAGTAGAAAAAGGAAGAAATATAGTGATAATTTTATTATTCGTCGACGTAGTAAATAGAATTAGTCTCTTCGTCTTACATAAAAAAAATTATAGGAGTAATTAACTGTGACACGTTCACTAAAAAAAAATCCTTTTGTAGCCAATCATTTATTACGAAAAATTGAGAAGCTTAACACAAAAGCGGAAAAAGAAATAATAGTAACTTGGTCTCGGGCATCTACAATTATACCCACCATGATCGGGCATACAATCGCTATCCATAATGGTAAGGAACACTTGCCTATTTACATAACAGATCGTATGGTCGGTCATAAATTAGGAGAATTCACACCAACTCTCAATTTTAAGGGGCATGCAAAAAACGATAATAAATCTAGTCGTTAATTTTTTTAATAATTAATTTTTAATAAAAAAGAAAGTAATATAATTATAATAAATACTTATCAGTTTTTAATCGGAGGTAAACTTTATGAAAAGAAAAAAGAGAAAAGATGATGTATATGCTTTAGGCCAATATATATCTATGTCGGCTCAAAAAGCACGAAGAGTAATTGACCTGATTCGCGGGCGTTCCTACGAGGAAACACTTATGATATTAGAACTCATGCCCTATCGTGCATGTTATCCAATTTTTAAATTGATTTATTCTGCAGTATCAAATGCTAGTCACAATAAAGGTTTCAACAACGCCGATTTAGTCATTTTTAAAGCCGAAGTTAACAAAGGAACTACCATGAAAAAATTAAAACCTCAAGCCCGAGGACGTAGTTATCTGATAAAAAGACCAACTTGTCACATAAATATTGTATTAAAAGATATAACCTACTATGGAAACATAGAAGAAGGGAGAAGCAAGGGTAGAGGAAAAGAAGCACAACACAAGTATGCGGAGAACGCAAAGCAGGGGGAGAAGACAGCGGAGTGTGGGGGGGAAAGAAAGGAGGATGGGGGTAAGAGGAGGACAAAAAAGAAGAGCCACGGGGGGGCCGAAGTGGGAAAAACCAAAGGAAGGAGGCCCGGGGGGTGGCACAACCAAAAAAAAAGAGTGCTGTAAGGGAGACAAGAAGAGCAAAAATACGGGAGGAGAGTAAATAAAGGGGGGACAAAAAAAGACAGAGCAGAGGCGGGGAGGCGAAGGCATCGCAAGGAGAAGGAAAGGAAAAAAAAGAAGGGAAGCGGAGACAGGGAAGAAGCGAGAGGGGAGGCCCAAAGGGAGGCAGAGAAAACGAGACCACAGGAAGCGAAGGACGAAAAAGGAAAGGACAAAAAAGAAGGAAAGGGGGGGAGCCCGAAAAAAAGCAAACATGGCGAGGGGTTGTTTTGTCCGAAGTGCAAAACCTTATGGGCACCCTAATATTCTTGCTGAATTTATAGCTGGCCAATTAAAGAATAGGGTATCATTTAGAAAAGCAATGAAAAAGGCTATCGAATTAACCGAACAAGCAGATACAAAAGGATTTCAAATACAAATAGCAGGCCGGATCGATGGAAAAGAAATTGCACGTATCGAATGGATAAGAGAGGGAAGGGTTCCCCTACAAACCATTCGCGCGAAAATTAATTATTGTGCCTATAACGTTCGAACTATTTATGGAATCTTAGGTCTAAAAATTTGGATATTTATAGACGCGAAATAATAATAGGACTTTACTTAGCTTTCTTTTTAAGTTTAAGAATGAAACAGAAAATAACAACTTTTTCCTTTTTTTTTACATCAAACTAGTTATAATTTAAAATTTCACAAGGTTAAATAAAATTTTAATTCATTTTTTTTGCTCAAATTGCTATGCTTAGTGTGTGACTCGTTGGTTTTTGCTAGAATTAAGCCTAAAAAGGTAAGAACCCATAAAATGACATATGAACTAATAATGAATACTGAATTCACTATAAAAAACTAATAACCAACTCATCGCATCACATTATCTGGATCCAAAGAAACAGTCAAGATATGCTTTTTTAATCCTATCGTTGCAGCAACTGAATTCTTGTTAGCAAAAAAAAATATGATGAATTTTAAGCAAAAAGAAAGGATACGGATAAATAGAAAGGTGAGAAAAAGAAAAAAGGAGTATAAATATAAAAGATATATGATTCCGATATAATATGTCCGGTCTTTGAAACATCTCATAAACGACAATAATGTAATAAAGCATTAATACAGATTCCCGAAAAAATTTATGAGATGAATCTTTTCATAGAAAAATCTCGTATGAGCTTCAAGCCAAAAAAGACTAAGAGGGTGGGCTCAATAACTACTTTCAGTAATAGATAGCTCCGCTGTCGAATTCAGGCCTAAGCATTAATCAAGAAGCGGTGGGAACGACGGAACCCATGAATAAATTGAAAATGAATCCTGATTATTCAGTGGGAAGGATGGCGGAATGAACCGGAAATAAATTTCTATTTTATGAAAAATGATAAACTAACTCTACAATTACAATTGAAATAGAGACTGAAAGAGTAAATATTCGCCCGCGAAAACAAAAATATATATTATATATATAATATTTAATCCCTAAAAATAGCTTTATTCAGTGGATTATTCCGTGTATATATTAATTTTATCTCTTCGTAATTTAAAATTATTCATTCGCGAGGAGCCGGATGAGAATAAAATATCACGTCCAGTTCTGTAGTAGAGATGTAATTACTAAAATAATCATCAACTATAACCCCAAAAGAACCAGATTCCGCAAACAACATCGAGGAAGACTGAAGGGGGTATCTTATCGAGGAAATTATATTTGTTTTGGAAGATATGCTCTTCAGGCACTCGAACCCTCTTGGATCACATCTAGACAAATAGAAGCGGGGAGGCGAACAATGACACGAAATGCACGCCGCGGGGAAAAAATATGGGTACGTATTTTTCCAGACAAACCGGTTACAGTAAGGCCTGCGGAAACCCGTATGGGTTCGGGGAAAGGATCTCCCGAGTATTGGGTAGCTGTTGTCAAACCAGGTCGAATACTTTATGAAATAAGCGGGGTAGCAGAAAATATAGCCCGAAGGGCTATCTCAATAGCGGCATCTAAAATGCCTATACGAACTCAATTTATTATTTCAGGATAGGGATGTAGAACCAAGGTAACTCGATCTTATTTTTTGACAAATAATATTTCTTTTTAGTCCTTTACAGCTATTTTTGAAGTAAAAGAACAGATAAAAAATATGATTCAACCTCAGACCTATTTGACTGTAGCAGACAACAGTGGAGCTAAAAAATTGATGTGTATTCGAATCATAGGAGCTAGCAATCGTCGATATGCTCGTAGTGGCGATGTTATTGTTGCTGTGATCAAAGAAGCAATACCCAATTCGCCCTTAGAAAGATCAGAAGTAATAAGAGCTGTAATTGTACGTACCTGTAAAGAACTCAAACGGGACAACGGTATAATAATAAGATATGATGACAACGCTGCAGTTATCATTGATCAAGAAGGAAATCCAAAAGGAACTCGAGTTTTTGGCGCAATTGCCCGCGATTTGAGACAAAACTTTACGAAAATAGTTTCATTAGCTCCTGAGGTATTATAAGAATTATAAGAATAATAAATAAAGAGGATATTTGAATGAGATAATAGACTGTCTATCAAGTATATACATTTCGTTTTAAATTTATTAATTTTGTAATTCATAACAGAAAATAAAAGAAAAAACTAAGAAAAAACATGTTGATTATATACACATTTGGAGACACCGCGAATTTTAGTTAATTATGGGTAGGGACACTATTGCTGATATAATAACCTCGATACGAAATGCTGACATGAATAAAAAACGAACAGTTCGAATAGCATCGACTAACATCACCGAAAACATTGTTAAAATACTTTTACGAGAAGGCTTTATTGAAAACGTGAGAAAACATCAAGACGGAAACAAATACTTTTTGGTTTTAACTCTGCGACATAGAAGAAATAGGAAAGGGCCATATCGAAATACTTTATATTTAAAAAGAGTTAGTCGACCGGGTCTACGAATCTATTCTAACTCTCAAGGTATTCCTAGAATTTTAGGCGGAATGGGAATTGTAATTCTTTATACCTCTCGCGGTATAATGACAGATCGGGAGGCTCGACGAGAAAGAGTTGGGGGAGAAATTTTATGTTATATATGGTAATCTCTCTAATATCTAAATTAGATCAAAAATGGCTTATCTTATAATATTTTTTGTGAACAAAAAGGACAAAAGACAGGTTATCTAATATCTCTACTCTATTAGTTGATATGGTTTTGCCTGGAATGAAAGAACAAAAAACCATTCATGATGATTACTGAATCACTCCCTAACGGTATGTTCTAGATTCTGTTTATTTAATTTCAGAAAGGATACGACGTAGTTCTATACAGAAAACCCTATCAAGGGATAGGGTTAAGATTGAAATAAGTCTTTATGATTGAACCAGAGGTCATTGATAAATTTGAAAAACTCTGCGCTAAGGATTCACATGATTAAGTGGTTTTTCAACCTCAACACTTCTTCTCTCGAGAGTACAATTCAAGATTTCAAATATCAAGAAACTTATTTTCTTCCACAAAATAGATTCAAAGTTAAAAGTAAGGAATGACAAAAAGGAATGACAAATATGAAAATAAGGGCTTCTGTTCGTAAAATTTGTGAAAAATGTCGTCTGATCC
>JAIUZE010037477.1:0-11491 GCA_022085475.1 Heliosperma pusillum | reverse complement strand
CCATTAATCATTCCAACAATGTTTTTAGTGAACATTGCAAACTCGTCATCCTCATCCTCCTCATCACTTGAGAGAGCATTAAGAGCGAGCCCTTTCCCTTTGGAGCTTTCACTAGAACGCTTCATGAGAGTTAACTCATGAGCCATAAGAGAGCCCATTAGTTCATTAAGGGTGAGAGTAGATAGGTCTTTAGCTTCCTCAATAGCCGTAACCTTCGGTTGCCACTTTTCAGTTAAGCTACGAAGGATTTTACGAACTAAGTCCTCGGATTCAAAATTTCTTCCTAGACTCTTAAGGTCATTGACAATACTAGAAGAGCGTGAAGACAAACTATTGATTGACTCATCTCTTGTCATGTTGAACATCTCATATTGTTGCATGAGAAGGTCAACACGATATTTTTTAACTTGTGACGTTCCCTCATAAGCAAGGCTTAAGGTGTCCCAAATCTCTTTGGCTGTGGTACATCCGGATATCCGGTTAATCTCTTTTTCACCAATGCCATATTGAAGGATAGACATGGCTTTAGAGTTTTTCTCGACCTTTCTATAATCAGCCTCGACATATTTATCCTCATCTTTTGGAACACTAATACCATCCTTATTAGTGACCGTAATTTTGAGGGGACCCTTTTGAATGATCAACCAACATTCATAGTCAGCACTTTTGACATAGTGCTCCATGCGGTGTTTCCACCAGGCATAGTTTTCTCCCTTGAAGATGGGATACTTAGTGTGTTTTGAATCGTCCATAACTAAGGATCAACTCGTTGGTATTAACCAAAATCAAGAGCACGAGGCTCTGATACCAATTGAAGAGTTAAGAACGATTAACACCTAAGAGGGGGAGGGGGTGAATTAGGTGGCCTTTTTAAAAAAAAAAATCCTTTAGACTTGGTTATATGATAACACAAGAAGGAATCTTTAACACAAGGAACTTGAGAGACTTAACTTGGACTACGTTCACAAGATCGAGCAGTAAGTTCTGAGTCACAATATAAGTGACTGTGACACCAGAAAAGCAGTGGAATAAGTGATTAATTAAGAAGTAGAGTAAACAGAAAGTAAATGAACAAACAAGACAAGTTTTTCAATTGGTTCAGCTTCTACTCCGAAGCCTACGTCCAATGTTATTTTATTGCTTGTTTAGAAATTTACTCAAATTTAACTAAACCCTTACAATGAAAATAACCTTCCAACCAACCCCGGTTGTACTCAACTAAGTAGCTCAATTTGAATGGAGTGTTTGTTCTATCTCACAGGTTTACAGAGTCTATAATCTCAATCGTTCACTTTAATGAACATGGAGATCACAATTTAGACTTAAACACGAGATCATGGAACAGACTTAGTATGTCACAGTACAGCGAACTGATACAGGAGATTTTACAGCTTTTAAAACAAGTGAAGACTTAGACTTTAAAACGATTTGCAAACTTAAGAAAACAAAGATCTTTAAATGCTCAACTGATTTGCAAAGTTTTCAATTAAATGTTCTTTAAAAGTCTTGCCAATAAATGAGAGGATATGAGTTCTATTTATAGTGGAGGAGTCATGTGAGGTATAAGGGTCAAAACACTATTTCACATTAATGTCCAATGGATAATATAGTGCATTGTGGTTTGAGATCTTTTGGTAAATATTCAAGACACAATTTGCAAAGCCAGAAGTAGTAGAGTCTTGCTTTGTGGACAGTATATGGAAGCTTTTTGGGAAATGCAAAATATTGCCAAATAGGTGAAAGTGGAAATACCTATTTTGTAGCCACTTGATTGTTCTTTATCCTAGGCTAGTCTAACACGTTAACCATAATCACAAGACTCAATTTCTTATTTTGAACTGCTTTTTGTTTGTTGCAATCTGAAAAGTATTTGATTTTGAAAACATAAAAACCTTTTGTTAACAATCAACACTTGTTCAATTTCGAAAGTTTTTCTCCTTGATTATAATAGAAACCATAGTGTCACAGTGACTGGCACTGTGACATGGTTTTGCAGTTTTGTGACCAACATAAGAATGCTTCATTACCTCGTTTACAACATTTGACTATAGGCTAAAGTGTCTTCATCTTTATCCATCCTTGAACCTTGAATCATCTTGATGTATTCTTGATGGCTTCAATTAGCTATCATGTATAACTGAGAAGCAAACATTAATATGCACATTTAAACTTGTCATCATCAACAAAGTTCTAAACTCCTATCCTACCAGCACGACTAAGCAAATCAACAATGCAAGCACAATGATCATACCCTGCTTTAATTCCAAACTCTTCAATCATCGATTTGAATACGCTCAATCCTTCAGAAACCAACCCATTATGGTTGCACGAGAAAAGGACTGATAGGAATAAGACATGGTTAGGTCGAATCCCAGTTAGTAGAAAATCCGAATACAATTTCAAAGTCATCTCTCCATTCTCATTATTACCATATCCTGCAATCATAGCACTCCAGGAGACAACATCATGCTTTGGCATCTTATTAAAGCATTTGTAAGCTCTGTTTAGGTCACCACATTTTGCATACATGTCTACTAGAGTTGTTTCAATCATGAGGCTTAATTGAGTAACGGTTTAATAACAAAGTTGTGGACCCACTTCCCCTGTTGAAGTGCCCCATTAAAGGCACAAGCTTGTAGTAAGGGAAAAACAGTTATAGCATCGGGCCTTTGGAGCCCCGATCTCATCTCATTAAGCAAGCTTAGAGCATTCCACAAATCACCATTTTTCAGCAGAAGCTGCAACAATGGCATTCTATGAAACCACGTCTCTCTCACTCATACTGTTGAAAATAGCATAGCTTTGCCTTATGTGATCACACTTTCCATACATAGTAATAAGTGAATTTTGAACCAGAATATCTTCAGTCATTCTTTGCAGTAAAAGGTATCCATGCACAATTGTCCCCAGTCGAAGAGAAACAATCTTTCACAAGCCGTAATTACAGTAGCTAAAGTATCCGTAGAAATTTTTGTTTTAGATTCAAGCATTTGACCAAAGACCATCAATGCCCTGTTTTCACCATTGTTTTGTACAAAAGCAGAAATCATTGATGTCCAGAGTATTACATCTTTTTCTGAAACCCTTTCAACTATCTTAAATGCAGTAGATACATCGCCATATTTTGAGTACAGTCCCACAATTATAGTAGTTATATGTTCGTTAACCTCTAACCCACAAGCAATGATTTCTTCATGATACATCGTTTCCAAGCAAGTCCTAGAAAAAAGCACTTCATTGCCGTCAAACGTATTGTTAGGTACTTAGTTGGAACGCAAAAATTGTATCTATGGTATCCCTCACATTGTCCTTTTGATCTTTTAGGGTTCTCGGATGCGGATTACGCAGGAAGCGTCGTTGATAGAAAGAGCACGTCCGGAATTGCAACTTTCTTGGGGCCTTGTTTAATTTCATGGGCTTCAAAGAAACAAAACACCGTAGATCTTTCCACCGCCGAAAGCGAATATGTTAGTGCCGCATTGTGTTGCGCGCAAATTCTATGGGTTCGACAACAATTGAGAGACTATGGTATTGTATTCGATTCCACTCCTATCTTATGTGATAATACAAGTGCCATCGATATCTCAAAGAACCCGATACAACATTCAAGGACTAAACACATTGACATAAGACATCACTTTTTACGTGATCGTGTGGAAAAAGGTCAAATCCGTCTTAACTTTTGTAGAACCTAAAATCAAATTGCCGACATTTTTACGTACAAAACCGCTTGAAAGAGAACAATTCGTAAAATTTCGGTTGGAAATTAGTTTTTTGAATTGCACGTAATTCTATGAGTAGACGATTTGCCTCAATGATTGATTAGAGTGGTTGATACATTTTAATGTGTACATATGTGATAAAATGTATTTTATTAACCATCTTTGAATGTTAATTAACAAGTATTATCCTTTGTGTAATAATGTGACATGTATAGAGCCAACAAAACAACTCACCAAAATATCACATCACTTTTCCTCCTTCTTAATGCCTTAACCGTCCCACATATAGCCTCCCTCATACCTTCCATAACACTTACCTTTCTACTTGAAATAATGCCTCCAAGAAAGCCCAACTCAAAATCGTCAAACAAATTTGGGATTCGCTCAAACCAAAGCCCACGACTCCCTCTACATGTAGGTTGTGGTGTGATTATTAATGAAGTTGTAGAAAACATTGAGAAAGAAATGAAGGAAAATGAAAAAGTGTTTTGGAGAAGAAGAAAACGAAGAGGAAAATGAGAAGAGAACCGAAACAGTAACCGAAAAAGGAGATTGTTAAGGAAAAAGAAGTTGAATTTGAAAAATGTAAAAAAAACATGGTAAAGTTAAGATTGAAAAAGAAAAGAGTGAGTGAAAAGAAAAGAGTGATGAAGAGGAAATGATTGGAAAAAGATTGAGAAAAAGAAAAGGAAAGGGAAAAACCGAGTTGAATGAGGAACAAATCAAGGACTCGAATGATCTTTTTGATGATGAAGATTTGTTCAATGATGGTGAGAAAACCGAATCGAAAGCAAAAATCCGTCAAAAGAGAAGTGTGAGGTTGGGAAAAGCAAAGAGGTAGTGGAAGTTCGGATGGAAAATACGGAGTTGAAGACTATTCTTACCGATGTTACCAACGCCGGGAAAACCGATAATGGATATGATGATGAGGACGATGACATGTCCTAGACCTCTCGGACCTACTCTCTTCTTAACCTATCCTTTATGTTCGTTATGTTTTTTGCATGAGCTTGGTAGTATTTGTTTAATTTTCTTGAACTATGTGATTTGTAAACTGACTTTGTCATTTTGTTGCATTAGAATGTTATTCTTCCTACTTGATGATGTCAAGAGGGGGAAGTTGTTAAAATTGTGTAAACTGACTTTGTCATTTTGTAAACTGACTTTGTCATTTTGTTGCATTAGAATGACTCTTAGGCTTGCGTTCACCGTAAATATGTTAGCTTAGCGATTTGAAATTCTACTTAAGTTAGTATAAACTTGACCAAAGTACCTTGACCATGTATGCGTCTTATCTTGATCATGTCTTGACTTGTGATATGTTTAGACTTGTGAACCTTGACCATAGATTGAGGGGGAAGAACACATTCAATTTTATTTGTCTTGCCATCATCAAAGGGGGAAATTGTTGAGACCACTTCTAGATTAGATTGGTTGATGATGCCTTAAGACAAATTAATCTTATTGTTAATATAATGTGTGTCTCTTAAGTTTTAATCTTATAGCTATGGAAGCTCAACTAATCGTTCAAGGTTGCACAAGAAGATCAAGAGATGAAGATCGTCATTGTTAGAGTCATAGTGTTGTATAAGAGATCATTAAACTCTATTCATGCTAAGTACTTCAAAACTCACAGTGACATGTCACTGTGGTTTCTGGCTCTGAAATATTTCGAAAATATTTTCTCTCTTAAAAATTGATTTCCAAACTTTTGATCAACATTTTACATTGCTAAAATTCTGGTTTGATCTTTATAAGATGAAAGAAAGCTTTTAGTGTCTTGCACAAGAGTTAGCTTGAAAAGAGGTAGCTTGCACAAAAAGACATTTGCCAAAAATGGGTTGTTTATTTTTTCTGTATTTGGTAATATTTATGATTCTCATGAACACTACCATTTATGCTCTTTCTTGATGAAAAACTTAACCCTTATTTGTCTAAGTGTGGGCTGCAAGATTAAGGTTACTAGTAAACTAGATTACTTGTGCAAGCAATTCATTTTGCTTGCATAAAGAATCACGGTTTCTTGTGCCTTAATTGACCTTCTTATTTGTTGTTCAAGCTTTAATTGTTTAATATTTTTAAACACTTGTACTTCATTGTAGTGTGTTATTTTTAATGTGAAGTACACTCTACTTTACATAATAAATATCATACATATTTCATTTGAACAAGTGTGCAACAACAAACATTTATAAGAAAAAAGACTTTGAGTTTTATTGAGTAAAATTATTTTTGCAAAAACCGTTTAACATTTCATACTTAATTGTTTTGCAAAATATTGTTCTTAAGTCTTTTACAAAGAGATAGTTCGTTACAACAAAGCATGTATTGTGTTCGATAATCTTGTGGTAAACTAAAACGATTATCTCCACCGTTCATTTAAGTGAAAATTTTGAGATTCGTGTGTTGTAACAATAACCGAGTAGAACAAGTCTTGAGATAGATTTATCTTAAGCAACTAGCAACTCGAAAGAGTTGGGGAAGTGTCTTGGTAGCTAGAGTTACCTTGAGCAATAGCAACTCGAAAGAGTTGGGGAAGTCTCTTGGCGGAGTAGCCTTGAGCAATAGCAACTCGAAAGAGTTGGGGAAGTCTCTTAGCGGAGTAGCTTTGAGCATAAGTCTTGGTGCGGAGTAGCATTGAGCAAATATCAACCGGAGTAGGTTGGGGAGTTGTTTTATTATTCGGGGTCTTTGTTTGTATGAGTTTACTTCAAAGATGTTTAATAAAATGACGTTAGATGTAGGTCGCAGAGTAGTGACCGAACCAATTTAAAAAACATCTTTGAGTTTTGTATATTTCGTTTTTAATATTTCCGCCGCACTCTGAATTCACTGTTAATTCCATTGTGACATTTGCTTGCTGAATCATTGTTAAATACTTCGAACTTTCTAGTTCTAAGTACCAACTTCTCTTTTCATCTAAGTAGTGTCTTAGTGATCATAGAGTTTTAAAAGAAGCTTTTATTAAGCTTAAATTTTTAAATAGACACCTAATTCACCCCTACCCCCTCTTAGGTAATCTCTCCCTTGACTCTTCAATTGGAAGCTTTGAGCTTGTTCATCTTTCCTCTATTTTGAATAACGGTGATTAGCGCGCCAACATTCTTGTTTATAAAACTGGTTAAATTCCGTTGTTTTGCTCCAATATGGTTGTTAAATATTCGTACCCATGCCGCAGCCGAGATGAATTATTTGTTTACCTTTAATTAAACTAATTATTATGCGACGATTCGATTTTATTGAAGATAGTTACGATATTTGTTAATTCTAGTTTTAAGTGGATTGATGATTTAGTGAGCAAACTTTTTAATTGAATTGAATTTATTTTACTATACATTATTAGGAGCCCAGTTTTCAGGAAACTAATTGGTAATTTTAATGCACATAAATTAGGGGACAAGGGTTGTAGTATGTTTTCCGACTGTTTCGTAAGCTTCACTAACTTACGAGAGTGTAACCCGCAAGGATGTGGTCTATTGGTTAAAATTTGAGTGAAATTTTCAAGGATCTCGGGTTCAAGCCTCCCAAAGAGCAATCTTGTGAAGTATTTATGGCCTGATATGCGTGGTTTCTAGGCTACCTTGTGAGATTTTTTAGTTCGGCATGCACAGAATAACCAGTTGTACTAATTTGATGGTCTCTTTGGAGACCGATACAATGATTCACCACCATTTATGTTCACCACTGGCAAACAATTTTGCCACCTACGAGTAATGAGAAGCCCTCCACAACAATTTACTAACAAAATCGCAAAAGATAAATCTAATTTGATGGTTTCATTGGATAGTCTCTCGCTCCGAATATGGTAGATCCAACCCTAACGATTGTGTTACCCATCTCAATCTGCAACAAACATATTTTCTGATTAACCTCAGGAGTCAAGTCAATAAGATTACATGAAAGTTGAAACATTAACTAATACAATGTCAAGAGAGAAATAACAGACTACACAGTATTACATGTAGGCTTAGTACCCGGCTCAAAACTCGTGAGGAATAACATGGCTGGCCATTTAGTCCTTCACCGGCTCCATTTTGGACTAAACCGCTTATGCTTAGACTGTTAGATCCATTTCTTGTTTCAGTATAATTTTAAAACATTCAATGTAAAATAGTAAAACAAACAGTTTTTAGAGGATCATGCATTTGACTCTTTCTTATGGCTTGCCTGGAGTGGTAATTGTTATGGGAGTAAGTAGTAGTAGTAACAAAAGGCAAGTTACAAAAGAAAGCAAGAGTTTATAGTGGGATATGTAAGTTTAATTCATCTTAATTTGCATGTTTAAATTACTGAATAAACATATAATAATTAAATATAGCGGAAGTGATAAAAATAGATCGAGATTAAACCTCCAGCCTTTGCTATGGATTCTTGATCAGCTTTAAACAAAACCCGATTATAATAACCTGTTTCCGTAAACCCGTCGCCTTAGTGTAAACTGATTATGGTTCCAAACCCTCACACTCACTAATATAGATGGTGTGTTATACTTGATAGAGAGTAAATTTGGTGACCTTATTAATCAGAAATTGTGTTGTATTTATACTAATCTTGCCATCAAAGATCAGTTAGAAATGGAGGAGTGGGTGGGTGGTTGACTGAAGAAGTGGAGAAAGATTAGTAAGTTCTTATCCTAAAGACTAGGCAACTCTCCTAACAATGTGCCAACTGACTTTTCTCATATTGAATTAACAATATTACTAAAAAATCTAACATTCTCCCACTTGGCGCATTTACACAAGAGACCTTATATACGAATCATAGCGACTAATTCTCTAGGATAATAATTAATCTTCCATGTTTTACGATATACTTA
This sequence comes from Heliosperma pusillum, assembly GCA_022085475.1. Classification (NCBI taxonomy): domain Eukaryota; kingdom Viridiplantae; phylum Streptophyta; class Magnoliopsida; order Caryophyllales; family Caryophyllaceae; genus Heliosperma; species Heliosperma pusillum. The sequence continues at coordinate 2,953 of JAIUZE010037477.1, read as the reverse complement.
GCCTCTCACCACTCACACTTAACTACTTAATGATAAACCATATGTTTACTCAAGGTCAAAACATAATTATATTTCTCAATAAAATAAAAACAACTAAAGTGCATACGTACATAATTTCAAATGAGTAAATATCCAACTAAATGAATGGTTCAAAAACAACATAAATGAATGTATCACATTATGAAACCAAGTCCCATATTCACTACATGACCCTTGAAAGCTTTAGGTGGCATACCTTTAGTCAAGAGATTAGAAATCATCAATTCAATGCTAATGTGTTCTATGATCACTTTATTTTCTTGAACACATTCTTTACTAGATATTTAATGTCGATGTGTTTATTTCGACTTCTACTCCTATTATTTATAACCATAAATACTGCAGCTGAATTATCACAATACATCCGGATCGGCCGGCTAATAGAGTCAATAACTCTGCCACAAAACAAGAAACAAACTCGGCCTCCATAGTAGTAGTAGCTGTCAATGTCTGTTTTGTACTCCTCCAGAAAACAGCTCCGTTAGACAGCATAAACACATATCCTGATGTGGATTTTCGTGAATCAATACAGCCAGCAAAGTCTGAGTCGCAGTACCCCACCACTTCAAGACTATCAGTCCGTCTATACATAAGCATGTAATCTTTAGTACCCTGAAGGTATCTCAACACTTTCTTTGCAGCCTTCCAGTGATCAATGCTGTGTTACTCTGATATCTGCCTAATACTCCAACAACATATGCAATGTCATGTCTGGTACATACTTGAGCATACATAATGCTACCAACAGCTGAAGCATAAGGAACATTTTTCATTTGTTCCTTTTCAAAATCATTCCTTAGGCACTGGTCTAAACTGAATCGGTCACCTTTCACAATAGGTGCTACACTCGGTGAACAACCTTTCATCCTGAATCTTTCAAGTACTTTGTTGATATAAGCCTCTTGAGACAAACCCAAAATGCCTCGAGATCTATCTCTATGGATCTTAATGCCAATAAAATAAGATGCCTCGCCCATATCTTTCATATCAAAGTTGTTTGAAAGAAATTGTTTCACCTCATATAATAACCCCTTATCATTGGTTGCTAGCAAAATGTCATCCACATATAACACAAGGAAACAGATCTTACTCCTACTGAACTTAAGATATATGCATTGATCCATGATGTTTTTCTCGAAACCAAATGAAGAAATCACTTCATGAAACTTCTTATACCACTGGCGAGAAGCTTGTTTTAAACCGTATATGGATTTATTTAGCTTACAAACCAAATGCTCACTATCTTTAGAGGGGAATCCTTCAGGTTGTTTCATATAAACCTCTTCCTCTAAATTTCCGTTCAGAAATGTCGTTTTAACATCCATCTGATGTAGCTCGAAATCAAAATGAGCTATTCGTGCCATGATCACTCGAAGGGAATATTTCCTTGATACAGGAGAGAATGTCTCCGTGTAGTCGATTCCTTCTCTTTGAATGAACCCTTTAGCAACGAGTCTTGCCTTATGTCTCTCGATGTTGCCAAGTGAGTCTTTCTTAGTCTTAAAGACCCACTTGCATCCGATGGTTTTTATACCACCAGGCAACTCGACGAGATCCCAAACTCGATTAGAAGCCATAGAGTTCATCTCATCTTTCATTGCATCCATCCATAAGTTTGAATCTGTAGAACTTATGGCTTGTGAAAACGACATAGGATCATTCTCAGCTTCAACATTACAATCCGATTCTTGTAGATACGTAACATAGTCATTAGGAATAGTTGATCATCTTTCTCTAGTAGATATTCTTATTGGAATTTGTTCATTCTCATGATGAACTTCCTCCTCCTCATGATCTACCATATTTTGATCAACATTTTGTGGAATTTCTGTATTTGGTTATTGAACTTGCGGTTGGTCTTCAGGACCGTGAACAATAATCAACCTGTCACTTAAACAGCGAGTGAAGCTTCATGTTGATCCTTTTCAGGGTTAACCTCTATAAATTATCACTCCCACTAATTAAGTCATTCTCAAGAAACTTTGCATTTTGATTCCACAATCCTAGTGCTATGAGACGGACAATAGAACCTATAACCCTTAGACTTTTCGGCATATCCAATGAAATACCCACTAATAGTCCTTGGATCTAGTTTCTTTTCTTGTGGGTTGTAAATTCTCACCTCAGACGGGCATCCCCAAACGCGTATATGTTGCAAACTTGGTTTCCAACCTTTGAATAACTAAAGGCGTCTTTGAGACGGCCTTGGAAGTAACCCAGTTTAATGTATACGCAGCCGTCTTTAAAGCATCAACCCACAAAAATGATGGAATTTTAGTACTACTTCTCATACTACGCACCATTTCAATTAACGTCCGAGTTCTTCTTTCTGCTACACCATTCTGATCCGGAGAACCAGGCATAGTGTATTGGGCAACAATCCCATTTTCTAGAATAAATTTAGCAAATGGACCGGGTGCTTGTCCATCTCAGTGTATCTACCATGGTACTCATCACCTCGATCTGATCTTACGATTTTAATGTGCTTACCACATTGTTTCTCTACTTCAGCTTTAAACAATTTAAAGGCATCAAAGGCTTCGTCTTTGGAACGAAGTAAGTATATATACATAAAACGTGAATAATCATCAATAAAGGTGATAAAATATTTCAAATCATTAGCGTTCATGTCCGGACAACAAATATCCGTGTGTATGATTTCTAATAGGTCAGAACTCCTCTTAGCACCTTTTTTTAGATTTGTTAGTTTGCTTTCCCTTAATGCAACTAACACATGTATCAAAATCGGTAAAGTTTAGAGTACCAAGTACCCCCTTCTTTACCAATCTTTTAACTCTCTCAATGGAGATGTGTCCCAATCTCCGGTGCCATAACATAGAGGACTCCTCATTCATAATACATCTTTTTAAACCAGTATTAACATGCATAGTATTTTGAGTGGTGTCGTTTTGTA
>JAIUZE010037474.1:0-11474 GCA_022085475.1 Heliosperma pusillum | reverse complement strand
ACAACTAATAATAAGCAATAACAATCTAATAAGGTTGAAAACAATGAGATTAAAAGTCTAGGGTCTCAGGTTCACTAGGATTATTGTTCAGGGGTAAGGGAGTAATAAACTATCATGCAATAAAGTTATCTAAGGTCACAAGATCGGTCGATTCAATTATGCCCTTTAGATCTACAATTTAACATGCGATCGCTATCATTAAACGAGTCTATTCAATTATCGTAGCCTATATTAGTCTTAACCCGGTCGGTGTCAATCCTAATTCGCGAGACTAGTTAATTAATCCTGGCCAGTAATCAAACAACTAGAATTAAAACGATAATCAAACGATAACCATGCAATTGCAATTCAATTAATTAATCTACCCCTTCTAACAATCCTAGATCCCCTTTCAACCCTAGAAAGGAAATTAGCTACTCATAACGATATTAATAACAAAAATAATAAATAAAGTAAACATGATTAACAATAATGAAAGGATGAACAAAGAATAATTAAAGAACAAGAAGCAATTAACTGAATAACAAAGAAAGATTAAGAATACCGATTACAAGCTTGAACTAAAGACAATCGTCTTTGATGAATAAAATCCGGAGGCAAGCAAACTAAATTAGGGTTTCTAATATTCAAGCATTCAAGCATAAAAAGCATGAGAAAGCATGAAAGACGAGCTTTCCTTTTATAATACAAAAATCTAATTAATTAGGTTAAAGTTTAGGAAAATATGAAAAAGTCGTCGAAAAACTAGGTTGCTCGATCGAGCAAGGGTATGTTGCTAGATCGAGCAACCTTCAGCCCGACTCGATCGAGCAAGGCACTTTGCTCGATCGAGCAGCCTTCAAAATGGCTTGTTTCTTCGTTTTTCTTCATTTCTTTTCCACCGTTCTCGATTCCCGTGCCTAACCTTCTACGATCCGACTCCGCCATGCTCCATATCAACTCAAAAACCTCCAAATGCATCCAATCTGCATTAAAACATAACAAAAGCGGCAGAATCGATATTCTAGCTAAAATAGCATAGAATAAGCAAGGAAAGACGGTAAATCGAGTTATTTGCGTCTAAGGGAGGCATAAAATATATGTGTAAATAATGATCATCAAAATCCCCCAAACCAATCCTTTGCTTGTCCCTAAGCAAAGCACTCGACACATACAAAGACAAACATACAAATGGTGAATGAAAAACTCAAAGCTAATGTTAATGCACATACAAATCCCAACCTATCCATATCTATAACAAAGTAATGACCAAGTTGTACCAATAACACAAATTCAAAGGTACGGGAAAGTAGAAAACGCAGCTCATAATCCAAGATTTTACATGATACCGTAGTATAGACAAAACCAAATACCTTTCAATCTTGCAAGGCTCAATTTGTCGGATTCTCGCGGATTCACTCAAGCACTCATAAGTTTATGTAAAGGTGAGTTTTGTGAAGATAGAAAGAAATAGAAACACTCACTCAACTTATGAAACATGCATGCTTTCTAATGTGATAGTAATTTCCCCAACTAATACGCATTCGCTATAAAGTACATGAATCAGGACAAAAAGGGAGGCTAATGGGTGAAGGTATAGAAATGGATTATGCCAAGGCACGTACGGAAATGTGGAGCTAAGACCGGTAGTCGCAGCGACACTTACCAAAACAAATCTACAAGACTAGCACAAACCAACACCAACTAGAGAAATCATCTTAAACTTTGACAACGCAAGAGAGAGATCGAAATTGCTCTCTAAATATGCATTAGACTCTAGTATAATCCCTTTCATTTTCCCTTGAATAATTCAATGAAGCAACAAATTTTTCTTTCTTTTTTTTTTCCTTTTCTCTTTTTCTTCTTTTTTCATTTTTTTCAAATCAAATCTTTTTTTTTCTTTTCTTCATCATTTTTTTTCTTTTCTTTTGCTTCACAACTTTTCTCAACAAAGGGAATAAATGACACAATTGCCAACATACTTGCTACACCCAATTGATATTCTTTTTTGAAATCCCGACATAACCATAGTAGACAAGTAGATAAGAAAAACATGCAACTGCGACTGTCCCGATAAGGTAGGCAAGTTCTAGGAATGTAGCTATTAGATATGTTATGAAATAGCCTACAAATGTTCAAAATGGCTAAATATAAAGAACTCAATAATAAGGGTATAAAATCAAGTCTTTTTGGCTATGTGATGCTTATTTGAACAAAAAGAACCACCTTTCATCATGCACTTATCAAACGAACGCGTATAGTATCAAGAAACGAATGTCACACTTATGCAGTTTGATGTTACACATTCCACAAGGAGTACCACACTCAAGCCTAAAGAAAATGAGACCAGTTTATTGATGTTCCTGGCCTAGGAAGCTCTATAGACCTCAGAATTTTAAGTGGTTTACCAACAAAAATTGCCAAATCTAATTAGCAAAAGGCATGTCAAAAACGGTCAAGACTTGTACTATGAGCTTTGTTTTCAAAAAAAACAAGTCAAAACAATGTACATGGATAACTTATCTGGGATTCAAATGCAGAAACAATGCAAATTATCATCATTGTTATTCAATTCACCAAGACTCGACCTAATAAAATAAAAACAAGTTTTTGGATTTTGTAAATTTTTCAATTTTTATGATTTTTTCTTTTTTCTTTCACACAACAGAAATAAACACACAACATAAATAAAGACTCTCCCCCAAACCTAAATGTCACAGTGTCCTCATTGTGACGCTAACAGCACAACATCACACAATCAACCAGCAACAGCAACCTAAAGGACACTACTAACAAAAGGGAATGGGAAATAACTAAAAGAAAATACAATAAAAGAAAGTACAAGGATAGATAATACCAGCTTATAAGCATAGCTTCCCCCAAACCAGCTGCAAAATGGGGGTGTAGTGACCAGCTGCCACTACTGTGCCTGATCATCATCATCATCATCATCATCATCGCCCCTCTCAGCAGCACCAGAAGAAGAAGCCCGAAACGGGTCACCAAACCCACCAACTGGAGCATCCGGTTGGATAGGAGTATACCAAGAACGACCCAGGCAACCATAATCGTGACTAAACTCCTGGGAAAACTGCTGAGGAGTCACCCCATAATTATCAAACACACCAGTCTCATCACCCGGACCTCGGTAGTAGCTCGGCGGAGTCCAACCAGCAGTGGCATTAAGATCAGTCCGCATGAGGTTCTCCCAAAGTCCCCTCATCACCAAGTCATTGTTAATTCCTTGGTGAATCCTAATCTCCCTCTCTAAAGCTGGATCATAGGTGTAAGCAGGTGGAGGGTAAGGGTAAGGAGCTGGGGTGGGTGTAAAGCGTGGAATCGGGGTGGTGGTAGCCTGAGTGGAAGTAGAAGGAGTGATCCGCCGACGAGGTCGACGGTTCTCGGCTAAAGCAAAAATAAGCTCAGGTGGAACCACATAAGAACGAGGAGGAGGGGTAGGTCCAGTCTCAGGATCATGGGTAGACAACCGCTCCGTAGAAGGGAGACGGTTATCGGTATCAGGAAGAGCTATCCACTGGGTCCCCCGTACCCGCCACTGAAATCTATCGTTTCCTAACGCATTTATCCAGCAAAGGGTGTGGCGCAAGTACTCCTCGTCCACTCTAGGAGCATGAAGCGGGGTCATTGGTGTGTAGTTACGGTCTCCCCCAAACCCAGCAAGTCTCCTAGCCAACCTAGTGACCCAGGCACCACAATCTAAGGAATGCTGGATAGCGGAAGTGATCCTCCAGAAAGCAAAACACACCAAACCAACCGGATTAAAATAAAAATCAATCTCATGCATGGGGTTGAGGGTAGAAGCAAGTAATAAGACCTCATGAGAATTAAGCTTACTTAGGTCCTTCCTAGCAAATAAAAGGAGGCTAAAGAAACGCAAAAACAACCGCAAACAAGGATGCTGCACATCATTAACCGCTATAGCATTAACACGTGCCTCAGGAAGACCCGTAAATAAACGAAAATATTCAACGGCTTGAAAGCCGGAAGGAACAGCAATAAAAGTAGCATCGTCACCGACAGAAAGACCCAAATGATTCGCCAATTCGGCATAAGTCAACACAAAATCCCGATTAAGCAACCTAAAAGACACACTTTCATTGGTCTCGTCCCAATCTTAGGAACTGAAAAATTCTAGTGTCAAAGGTCGGTTGGAAAGCTCATTTAGGGAATATAGCCCCCCAAACCCGATTCGGTGAAACATAGCAAATATGGCACTCCCAAAACCGAGTGAATCAAGAACATTGGGGCACACACAGCGAGTAGGGTCCATAGGACGACCCATAAGCAAGTCAAAACGGTCAAATTGCTCTTGTGTGTTGAAAACGATCCAAGGGTAATCGGGGTTACTCGGAATCGCTTCTACGTCGGGTTGTCGGACAAGACGGGGTGCTCTACGACGCTTACTAGTTCCTTCTTGCCTAGACATAGCTAATTAAAGTAAATAAAACACAACAAACACAACTTATACGCTCAAAAGACGGATTTAGTAACCCTAATTCGAAAAAAAATTCAAATTTGAGTCTAAAACGCAAGAAAGACGGAGCAATTAGCAATGTAAGAGTGAATAATTACTAAATAACAAAGCTAGGAAGCAACAACAACAAAGTAGAAGCACAAAATTGAAGAAATAAGAAACAAACCCTAGATTCACAATTTGGGCAAAATAAGGGAGCAAGAGTATCAATTTCTTCACAAATTGAGCTTGAAACAAGTAAATTAATGTTTGTGGATGCAAGATTGATGATGAATTGAAGATAGGAGTGAGTGTGCTTGAGGTATTATGAAGAGAGTAAGGGTAAGGGAGAGAAGAATGCTGAAAAAATTGAAGAAGAATGAGAAAAGAATGAGAAAACCTGCTATTTACAGCCGCCAGACCGGTCGGACCGGACCCGACTCGATCGAGCAAGAGAGCTTGCTCGATCGAGCAACCTTAATTTTCAAGTTTTTCGCCTTTGCTAAAGTGGCTGGATGTTTGCATGTACGAAAACTCGATCGAGCAATTGCCTGCTCGATCGAGCAACCCGTGATTTTTACTTGTACCTCGTGTTTCTCTTCTTTTCTCCTTTCTTTTCTTTTCGTTTCTTCATTATTAAAGCGATTTCCGATTCTGTTAGCTGTAATCACTCGATAAAATTGTTAGATCGCTCCCTCACCGCACTCAATAAAGCACAACTATATTAACTATCCAAACTAAATCTAATTAAACTATGACATTAATAATTAGGCTAATCGAAATAAAATTTACAAATGAAATACAAGTAAATGCCGGGTTGCCTCCCGGTTAGCGCTGGTTTATAGCGGTCCCGCACGACCGTGTTACCTCAAAGTCATGGGGATTTATCAAGAGTGAAAAGGTCTACGACCTCTATCACCCCTATAAATGCTCCATCGTAGTAGATCTTCAAGCGTTGACCATTGACTTTAAAAATCCCACCCTTGTCGGTTTGTAGTGAAACCGACCCAAACTTGTTTACCTCGGTAACTGTGAACGGTCCCGACCATCTGGACTTGAGTTTACCTGGAAACAAACGCAAACGGGAGTTAAATAATAATACTTTATCACCAACTTTAAATTCCCGCTGCATGATATGCTTGTCATGCCACTTCTTGGTCTTCTCCTTGTAAACCCGAGCACTATCATAGGCATGCAATCGAAACTCATCAAGCTCGTTCAACTGCATAAGTCGTTTCTCACCCGCCAGTGAGGGATCCATATTAAGCTCTTTTATGGCCCACATAGCCCTATGCTCAAGTTCTACCGGTAAATGGCACGCCTTGCCATAGACTAACCGATATGGAGAAGCACCGATTGGAGTCTTAAAAGCAGTTCGGTAAGCCCATAAAGTGTCATCAAGCTTACGACTCCAATCCTTCCTAGATTTACTCACGACTTTCTCAAGGATTGACTTAATCTCCCGATTAGAAACCTCTACCTGACCACTTGTCTGCGGATGATAACTTAACCCCCGACGATGTGTAACGCCATATTTCTTCAATAAAGAATTAAGATGGCGCTCATTGAAATGCTTTTCTCCATCGCTAATGAGAGCACGAGGAACCCCAAATCGTGGGAAGATGATCTTCTGAAACAGTTTAATAACTGCTTTGGCATCACAAGTGGGAGTGGCAATGGCCCATTTAGAGACATAATCCACTGCTACTAGAATATAATGGTTACCATGGGAAGATGGGAATGGCCCTTGGTAGTCAATTCCCCAAACATCGAATATTTCAACTTCCAAAATACCCGTTTGAGGCATCTCATGCCTTTGAGAAATATTTCCCGTCCTTTGACATGCGTCACAAGAACGGACAAAAGTAGTAGCATCCTTGAGAATAGTCGGCCAATAAAAACCCGACTGCATAACCTTAGCAAACGTCCTTGAGGGACCATGATGACCGCCATATGAAGAAGAGTGACAATGAGAAAGGATGGCATGTACCTCACCCTCTGGAATACATCGTCGATAAATGCCGTCGGCACATTCCCGGAATAGATAAGGATCATCCCAAAAATACCTCTTGACATCGTGTTGAAACCTCTTCTTTTGCTGATAGGATTGGTCGGGAGGCATAATTCCCCCAACCAAGAAGTTAGCATAATCGGCAAACCATGGAGTCTCCATGGTAATGGCAAGGAGATGATCATCAGCAAACGAATCATCAATGGGAATGGAATCTCCCTCTTCAAACCTCAGACGAGACAAATGGTCAGCAACCACATTCTCAGCACCTGACTTATCCCGGATCTCCAAATCAAATTCTTGTAACAACAAGATCCAACGAATAAGCCTAGGTTTGGCTTCCTTCTTAGCCAACAAGTATTTCAGTGCTGCATGATCAGTGTAGACTATCACCCTAGAACCCACAAGATAGGCTCTAAACTTATCTAAGGCAAAGACAACTGCAAGTAACTCCTTTTCAGTGGTAGCATAGTTAACTTGCGCATCATCCAACGTCTTACTGGCATAGTAAACTGCATGTAGCACCTTATCCTTCCTTTGCCCCAAAACAGCCCCAACTGCATAGTCACTGGCATCACACATTATCTCAAACGACAATGTCCAATCAGGAGACTGGATAATAGGAGCTGAGATTAGAGCTTGTTTAATCCTGTCAAAAGACTTAACACACTCATCAGTAAACACAAACGGGGCATCCTTGTGGAGAAGCTTAGTCATTGGTTGAGCAATCTTTGAAAAATCCTTAATAAAACGGCGATAGAACCCCGCATGACCAAGGAAACTTCTAACACTTTTAACATTCACCGGGTACGGTAATTGCTCAACCACTTCCACTTTAGCTTTATCCACTTGGATGCCTCGTCCAGACACCAAATGACCAAGTACCACCCCTTCAGTTACCATGAAGTGGCACTTCTCCCAGTTTAAAACAAGATTGCTTTTCTCACAACGTTGCAAGACCTTAGTCAGATTAGCTAAACAACTATCAAAATCGGTCCCATAAACACTGAAGTCATCCATAAAGACCTCCATAATAGACTCGATATAATCAGAAAATATAGCCATCATACAACGTTGAAAGGTGGCAGGGGCATTACATAACCCAAAAGGCATTCTTCGGTAAGCAAAGACACCATAAGGGCATGTGAAGGTAGTCTTTTCCTGATCGTCAGGATGGATGGGGATTTGAAAGAATCCCGAGTAGCCGTCTAGATAACAAAAATACTTATGACACGCTAGACGCTCTAACATTTGGTCAATGTAGGGAAGAGGGAAGTGGTCTTTCCTAGTGGCTACATTCAGCCTCCTATAATCAATACACATCCTCCACCCAGTCACTAGTCTAGTAGATATGAGCTCGTTTTTCTCATTAGTGACGACCGTAGTCCCTCCCTTCTTAGGGACTACCTGAACAGGACTAACCCACTTGGAATCAGAAATAGCATATATGATCCCAGCATCTAACAGTTTCTGCACCTCTTTTCTAACTACCTCTTGCATAGTGGGGTTCAAACGACGCTGACCCTGCCTACAAGGTTTATGGTCTTCTTCTAAGTGGATACGGTGCATACAAAAGTCAGGACTAATACCTTGTAAATCGTCAATACTATAGCCTATAGCCTTTTTGTGCCTTTTTAAAACCACCAACAAATCAGTAAGTTGGCTTTCAGATAGGCTGGCACTGACAATTACAGGATTCATCTCATGGGAATCAAGAAAAACATATTTAAGATGAGAGGGGAGGGGTTTAAGTTCAGGTTTCTTTACCTCGGTAACCTTAGGGGGTTACCTAAGCTATAAACCTTTTGTGCCTTGCAATCCTCTCCTGTCAGCAGTTTTTCCATCTCAACTACTTCTTCATTCCGTGAGCTTCCAGCTTCAGCAGTGCTGGAAATTAAGGCGATCTCCAGAGGATCCCTATTCAAACATAAAGAAAGACAGTCATCAATAGTTATATCAACAATATCGACTCTATGACATGTCTCTTCTAACATGGGGTGTTTCATGGCGTTATCTAAATTGAAAGTAATTGTGTCATCCCCCACTGTTAGTCTAAGTCTCCCATTCTTAACATCTATAACCGCCCCCGCAGTATGGAGGAATGGTCGTCCCAAGATGATAGGAATTTGGGTGTCCTCAGCCATATCTAAAACAACAAAGTCAACTGGTATGAAAAACTTCCCTACTCTAACCGGTACGTCTTCTAAAATCCCTAAAGGGTGTTTAATAGAACGGTCGGCCATTTGTAAGGTCATGTTTGTAACAGTAAGTTGACCCATATTTAACTTTTTGCATATAGAAAATGGCATAACACTAATACTAGCCCCTAAATCACAAAGGGCTTTATCAATTGCCAAGCAACCTATATTACAAGGAATAGAAAAACTCCCTGGATCCTTTAGCTTTGGTGGTGATCTGGATTGCAACACAGCACTGCATTCCTCAGTAAATGCAACCGTCTCCACTTCATTAAAGGACCGCTTCCTTGTCTATATATCTTTCATGAACTTTGCATAAGCCGGCACTTGAGTAATCAACTCGGTAAAAGGCACACTCACTTGCAGATTCTTGACCACTTCCATAAACCTCCCAAACTGTTTATCAAGCTTGGATTTATGTTGGCGGTGCGGAAAAGGAAGTGCAATGGTAATGGGCTCGGCTTCTTTAGCTTTGGAAGATGAATTGGAAGTGTTTTCATCCTGATCAGGGGTTGCTCGATCGAGCAGAGGGATTGCTCGATCGAGTTTTTCTGTACTGTAACTTTCAGAAACTTCCCGAGAAGAATTTGAGCAAATTTTCTGGGTTGCTCGATCGAGCAAGAGGGTGCTGCTCGATCGAGCAACCTTGTTTTCAGCCTCTTTTTCGCCTTTTTTCGAACTTTGATCAGCAACTTCCAAGCTTTCATTGGTTTCATCCCTTATCATTTCAGGGCCTTTGTAATGGGTTCCACTCCTCAAAGTGATGGCATTGACTTGTTCATGTGGAGGGTGTCCTTGAGGAGGAAGATTACCCGGTTGTTTATGTGGATTTTGAATTGCCAATTGGGCAATTTGAGTGTCAACCATCTTGTTATGAGCTATCAGTTGTGAGATCTGAGCATCTTGCTTTTGTTGGATCATAAGACTCTGCTGCAACATGGCTTTCAGTTCCGCCATATCATTACTTGGAGGTGGTGGAGGTGGAGGTTGTTGGAAGTTTTGGCCACCTTGATTGGAACGGTTAAAGTTACCTTGAGAATTGCGATTCTGAGGAATCACATAAGATGAACCTTGTTGCTGGGGTGGTGGTGGGGTAGGATTAAGAACATTCTGACTTCGGTAGGAGAAATTGGGATGCTCTCTTGTCCTTTCATTGTAAAAGTTAGAGTACGGTGAACCTTGCTTAAAGGATTGAAAGGCAAGCACTTGATCAACCGTACTCATACATTCCACTGCATTATGTCCCATAGTACCACATCTTTCACAGGCAATTTTTGCAGTTAATGCCTCTAACTGAGCTACAATGGCATTATCCGAACCTCATCTCCTCACATTACCCCTAGGATTTCCATACTCAGCAGTGTGAGTAGCCATCTCATCAATTAACTTCCAAGCATTGGCATCAGTAGTGTTATTTTGGAATCTCCCATTGGCAGCAGAATCGAGCAATGTCCTCTGATCATCATATAACCCATTATAAAATTGGTTGCATAAGAACCAAGTATCAAAACCATGATGTGGAACAGACTTGACAAGCTTTTTGAAGCGAACCCAGGCCTCATTAAAGTTCTCATTGGGACCTTGTTTGAAACTTGTGATTTGACTTCTAATGGCATTGGTTTTCTGAGGCGGAAAATATCTTTTGTAGAATGCAAGAGCCAAAGAATGCCAATCGGTGATGCCAAGTGCAGCCATATCTAACTCACTCAACCAATCTTCTGCCCCGTCTCGTAATGAAAAGGGAAACAACACCAACTTGATTTGATCTTGTGTCACCCCACCCGTCAAAGGAATAGAGCAACAATAATTGGTGAATTTCTCCATATGCTTAGCGGGATCCTCAGTAGGGCTCCCTCCAAACATGTTTCGCTCCACCAAAGAGATATAAGATGGACGAATCTCAAAAGTACTATTACCCGTAGTAGGGAGTTGAAATCCCTTGGGAATAGATGCAACAGTAGGCTCCGAGTGGCTGGCTAGAGTAGGCATGGTTGTAATAGGTGCAGAAATAGGTGTATCCACTTCTAAGGATGGTTTTTCTGCGACGAATTCGGCGTAAACTGTTTCAAGCGTACTCAAGTCTTCCGCTTCTTGAATTTCCTTCCAAAAGTTTCGTCTAGACCGGAGAGTCTTTTCTGGTTCGGAATCGTAGGGCACGAGAACGGACCTAGAACACCTGGGCATAAACAAAAACTAAAGAAAAGGATGAGAACTGTCTCAAGGAACTTAGGCTCCCTGAGACGAAAAAGACAAACTAAGTAGAAACAAACAGAAAACTGTTGCCTCCCCGGCAACGGCGCCAAATTTGATAAGGGTAAAGTCGCGTCTCCTTAATCAAAGTAAACCTAATTCACTACTAACTAATAGTCAGCGGTAAGCAAGGTATCGAATCCACAGGGAGCCGGTAGTATTCTAATTTGTTAAACTAGGTTTGTCTCTTAAGTAACAATTTCGGGGTTTGAATTGTGGTTTCTAAACTAATAGCAATTAATAACAACAACTAAAGTAAACAATAACAACTAATAACAATAATAATAACAACTAATAATAAGCAATAACAAACTAATAAGGTTGAAAACAATGAGATTAAAAGTCTAGGGTCTCAGGTTCACTAGGATTATTGTTCAGAGATAGGGATGGAATCAACTATCATGCAATAAAGTTATCTAAGGTCACAAGATCGGTCGATTCAATTATGCCCTTTAGATCTACAATTTAACATGCGATCGCTATCATTAAATGAGTTCTATTCAATTATCGTAGCCTATCTTAGTCTTAACCCGGTCGGAATCCTAATTTGCGAGGACTAGTT
>JAIUZE010037472.1:0-10668 GCA_022085475.1 Heliosperma pusillum | reverse complement strand
CTACTGATTACTTGGTTACCTTGAGATGATTGATGTTGTTTGTTTATGCGTTGATTGATATATGATGGTACTGACCTCATCTTTGTTGTTTTAACTATGATGATCCATTGGAAGATGGTGAGCGGGTTATTTAGGAAGTTATGTGCGTGAAAGTTTGTGATAGATGGGGATGCGACAAGTCAATGACCATGATTACTTTCGCTGAGTCCTACAGTGATGAGACGAATCTATTTTATTATGTTGCGTTGGAATATTGATTGTAACCAAGATAATAGATTTTTATGATCATTGTACGTTTCCTTGTGGTTTATTTTATATGTATTACCTCGGGCAACCGAAATGGTTACAACCTTTTTTTACTGGGAATGAGGGTGTTACAGAGGCTCCACTCTAAAACCAATTGACAATAGAGGGAGTACCCCATTGCCTTATAGGGTGGTAAACTCTCTCGTCTTTTATCAATGTGGGACACTACATGTGGGTATTTATATGGGTCTTCACACTTCTCCCTCACAAGTGAAGCCCATTTTAAATCGTTTTACCGTGTAATTAGTAACAGTTGCGAATATAGGCCTAGTTTAATTCATCATACCCAGGATAATAATCGTGGGCTCTGATACCATGTTAAATCATGCAAACGGACCAGAGCCACACCCAAATGAAGGAGAGATATTCCGCTTCATAAGCCCAAGGAGGTTCCACTCTAAAACCAATTGACAATAGAGGGAGTACCCTATTACCTTTTAATCGGTCTACCGTGTAATTTGTAACGGTTGCGAATATAGGCACAGTTTAATTCATCAAACCCAGGATAATAACCGTGGGCTCTGATATCATGTCAAATCATGCAAACGGGCATCAGCCGCACCCAAATGGAGGAGAGAGAGTCCGCTTCATAAGCCCAAGGAGGTTCCACTCTAAAACCAATTGACAATAGAGGGAGTATCCGCTTGCCTTATAAGGTAGTAAACTCTCTCCTCTTTTATCAATGTGGGACACTCACATGTGGGTATTTGTTTGAGATTCTTCTTAACGTTTATAGTTGCTGATAATTAATATTTTGGTATCGTTTTACCTATATTTGTATCCCTTATTTGGATCTATTTTGTGTGCTTATGTGATTACATAACTCATTTATAAGTGTAATTAGTATTTATTAGTTTAGTTCGTTTGTTTTATAGGTTCGTTTGTTGTATAGATACAATATCGAGAGAATGAGACAGAAAAGCATGACAAGTTACAAAATACGAGGGATCAAAGTCAAGAGGGATCTTTGACCTTGGCCCTAGACCTAATCTTTTCATCACCAATAATTGAATTTCTTGTTATGTTTCTTAAAGTCGATATTATACATTTCTAATATCATTTTATTAATAGTTTACTCTTAAACTATAAGGATCTTATGCATGCAGAACAAAGAAAAAAGAAAGAACAATTTCTTACATTGATAATAAAGGAAAATGGCACAATATTTGAACTCCTTTCAAATATTGTTCTTGAGCAAGTATGAGGAAGATGATCTTCCAAGTTTTAAATTAGAAACTCTCCAATTAGTAGCACCCAAGACTACCCATTTAATCTCTACTAAAATACTACACTAGTATATAAGAGTAGAAGCCCTTAAAATAAGATTAATACCAATATTAAGAACTAGTGTTTTATAAAACTTCCTTAAGTTTTCTATTGTAAGAATATTTGTAGAGAGATAAGCTAACTTTCATGTATATGTTAAAAATTAGATGGAGAGTTAGAATAAGATGGAAAAATCCTTCTTACTCTTGCTTATGGCCGGCTACACTCACATGCATGTGAAAGTGTTGTCACTTTCACTAGTTCTCAACAAGGCAAGAATCTTAGGCTTTTGTTTTCTTCTTTTGGTCTAATCCTTAATTAGATGAAGTAATTAAAATTCAAAAGCCCCTTTTGTGCTCATGAAAACCGGTCCCCATGTGTAATATGGGTGTTCATTTTATTTTTTTTGTAATTTGTCATTTGTCTCAAATGTGACATGTGACATATAACATGTAATCGTTGCTTATAAATGTGCATTTAACCAATTTAAATGCAATTTCATAACATATAAATTAGACTTAACATTTTAAGTGACATTTTATAATTACATGTAAATAAAATGGCTCATCTCATATTTGGTTAATATAATCTACAACAATTTGTAATTATAATCAACCAATTTTGCTTATCTCAAATGTTTCATTAACATAATGCATTCTTAGTAATATAACAATTAAATTACTTAAATGAATCTTATTTAATCATATTATAATAAGATACAATTCTCACTAACAATATAAACTTAGTTCAATTTAAGGGATTAATTAATCTGTATCGCTATACAATTGATTAATGTACATGATTAGGGGATTGTCCTTTAGGTGTGACCTCAAGGGATCAACTGATCACCACCGTCATACGACAGTAACGTCAAACTCAATTGAGCCAATCGTTACCGATTTATGTTGAATAGTTGACTATAATATTCATCATCCTTTTGTATTTTTATTATTGAGATTTAATTATGTGATCGCACTATTGTTGAGAACACTCACTCCAACATTTCTGTCTGGTGAAATTCTGCACCGACGGACAAAGCTGAAGACCGTCGAGTGATTTAATATCTGAACGGAAGAAATTTCGATGTCGTCGGGTGAAATCTTGCACGAGCGGGTGAAATTCAATTTTTGTTTTGTGTTTGTTGACAGTGCTTCTAGGCTTTTATCAGTCTTATTTGTGAGCGTTTTATTTATGTGGTATGAAATGGGCTTGAGTGGAGGGGGTCTCTTTTTAGTGGGGAGTTGGCTTGTTTTTAGTGGGAATTTTTGGAGGGATTAATATAAATAGAACTCATATCATTATGTTAAGGGGGGTTCCCACTTTAGCTTAGATTATTTAAGATTAGAATTTGAAATTGATTTAGCCAGTTAATTGGGTTCAATATTCAATCTTTATGTAAGCAATTTCTAGATGTACTCCAAATTGGTGTGAATTTCTCTTTTCCCATCTTCATTTATGTTATTATTATCTATTTATTTTGTTTTTTTAGTTTAATGTTTAATTTCAAGTTCCAATCTTTCTTACTTTAATCATGATTATTATTACATTGTTATTAGTGGGTACTTTAATTAGTTTAGTTTTCACCATGTTACAGTAGTCTTTAGTTTGGGGAGGAGGGGATTAAGGTCCTTGAGTTAGTTTCACCATTGGGTGGTTATGTTACTTCCTTTCACCATCTTTAGAGGTCTAGATTTAATCTTTTAAGAATAGCGGTGAATTCTCGGTCAAGCTGACAACTTTACCCGCTATTTATAATTTTGACCCTAATGAGAAATTTCTAGGTTGACACCTTATTTTAGATGACTTACTTGACATAGGAAAATGGTTCAAGGTTAGTTAGACTTGGTTGGATCGAGAGACCGTCTTGACCTTTTATCTTACCTTCTATTGTGGGCTCGGTGAGTGTAATCTATCACCCTAGAAATTAGTGATTGGACCCGACAACCTACATAGACCTAACTCCCTTAATTAGTCGTTTACATGTTATTTGATATTTTCTTTCACGCTTTAGTTATTTTTAGAATATTCAAACTCCTTATTTGATCGACTAGACTAAACAAACCAAAACCGATACATCAATCCTAACAGTCTCTATGGATCGATCTCCTTACCCTACTACAGTCAATAATTTGGTAATGCGTTTAATAAATTTTTTTTGGTCAAGGGGTGAGCGACAATTCCTCATCAGCTGCTCTAGAACTCCAAGTATCGGCAATATAAGTAGAGTACGCAAAACAAATGTCTGGTCAAAATTGACTTGTCAGCAAAGAAACGAGTATACTTCCAATCTATAGGCCAATATTGTGTGATTCAAATTGGAAATAAAGTTTGTCTTTGAGCAAACCATTTGTGGAGTGTAAACTACTAAGGTTCACAAGTTTTAAGTGAACTTGACTAGCTTGACTCAAACTGAGAACAATGTCAAGTAACAAATGGATGTTGTTTTAGAGAGGGTGAGTTGTTTAACTGAAAGACTCAAGGGATATGACTTAGAGACAATTCTCTACAGCAAGGCACAAGAGAAAGGACTCAAGACTGGTTTTAGAGACAGTTTCAAGTGTTACATCAAAGCACAAACACCCTAGACTAACCTCAACAGCAACCAAGTTAACCACAG
The DNA here is from genome assembly GCA_022085475.1 of Heliosperma pusillum. Lineage (NCBI taxonomy): Eukaryota > Viridiplantae > Streptophyta > Magnoliopsida > Caryophyllales > Caryophyllaceae > Heliosperma > Heliosperma pusillum. Next base: position 6,479 of record JAIUZE010037472.1, on the reverse strand, counting down.
CAAAGCACAGATATAACTTGACTCACAATACAAGGCACTGATCAAACACCTTGGAGATGTATCAGGCTTGTTTCAAACTACAGCTCTTAGCACAAGTTTGATAAAATTGAGTGATTCCTCAAAGTTTAATTCATTCATTCATAAAAGTCTGCTTACAACAACATACAAGACCTCCTTATATAGAGAGGCAGATATCTTGTGAGCCATTGGATGTACAGATCATCCAAGGGCCAGCTTAGGATCTAAACTACTTCTACTGACACTAATTAAGAGCCTCACAATAGGACGAGCTCAACAACTATAAAGAACAGACACAAGACACAAAAGAAAACAGACTGAACAAAAGTAAATAAAGCAGTTTTGGAGTTTTCCTGAAATGGAAATCTGTTGTTCTTGTTGCCTTGCTGCTTTGCCTGGATGTGTTACTGCTCCTTGGGACTCTCTACTCTTTTTAGAACTTAGATAAGACCTGCCTTGGACGATGACAAGTTGACTTAAACAAAAGGGAGCCACAATCTGACTTGTACCTTCTCTGTTTTAATTGTTTGCTGGAGTCTAACTTGGGGTGTCTGTTTCATGAGTTTTTACTAGACTTCAAAAGGGTTTGTCCTGGGCAAACTTGTAGCTTAGTGGGTTGGCTTGATGGTAGGCCATGGTGGGGGTGGCTGGGATGCCCTGGTGTACCTCCTAGATACAGGGTTTGTGAATTGGTCTGCCTGAGTCTGAAGGGCTTTATTTCTGTCTTGTGTGGGTAATGTGGGTTGTGTTGGGGCTTGGCATGAGTTGTTGAGCCTTGGACAGTCTCCCTCACTGTTGTAGCTTGGCATGGCTTGGTTTTGGCTTGTCATAGCTTGTTGTTTGGACCATGTAACTCTAGCTTCCATCTGAGGGGTCCTTGGGGTCAGGCTTGCCTTGTTTGTGGCTCGATCATCAAGGTCCCTTGGGTGAGCTCCTGCTGCAGCCTCCCCAGGTTGAAAAGGGCTTGACCTCAAGCCTGTGTCTCCTTCTTCCTCAGAGTCTTCAAAGAAAGGACTAAGATCTCCAACATTGAATGTCCCATGGACTGTATACTCTCCTGGTAGATCAATTTTGTAGGCATTGGGACCTATCTTCTCTATGACTTGAAAAGGACCATCTGCTCTTGGCTCTAGCTTGTTCTTTCTCTTGGAAGGGAACCTTTCGTTCCTTAGGTTGATCCATACTAGATCTCCTGGTGCAAAGTCTTTCTTGGTCTTAGGAACCTTGGCATTCTTCTTGTACAGATCATTAGCCTTCTCAATTTGTTTCCTGACGGATTCATGGAGTTTTAACATTTGTTCCACCCTCTTCTTGGCATCATAGTGGACTTCTGACCTGCACACATTAGACAAACTCAAAGGCATTAAGGGGTTAGTACCATAGACCACTTCAAAAGGGGAGTGGCCTGTGGCTGCTGATGGAGCTCTATTGAAAGAGAACTCTGCTTGAGCCAACTTCAAGTCCCAATCCTTGAGATATTTGCTGACTATACACCTCAAGATCCTTCCCAAGGTCTTGTTGGTCACCTCAGTTTGGCCATCAGTTTGAGGATGATGGGAGGTACTAAACAACAACCTAGTGTTAAGCAGCTTCCACAATGTTCTCCAGAAATGGCTCATAAACTTTGTATCTCTGTCAGACACAATGGTCCTTGGGACTCCATGTAACCTCACCACCTCATCAAGGTATAGCTCTGCTACACTCACAGCATCCTCAGTCTTCTTGCAAGCAATGAAATGTGCCATCTTACTGAACCTATCCACAACCACCATGATAGAATCCTTCCCTCTTGCTGCCCTAGGCAATGCCATTATGAAATCCATACTAACATCCTCCCAAGGCCTACATGGGATTGGTAGGGGAGTGTAAGGTCCTGCTTGGAAAGAACTCTTGGCCTTTTGACAAACTCCACACCTTCTGAGCACTATTTGAACTTCTCCCATCATCTTAGGCCAGTGGAATTGATCTTGTAGTATGTCCACAGTTTTCTGAACCCCAAAGTGTCCCCCAAGGCCACTTCCATGTACCTCCTTGATCAATAGACTCCTATAAGATCCTCTGGGAACACACAGCTTGTTTCCTTTGAACAAGAATCCATTTTGCAGTGTGTAGGGTGAATCAATGGTCCTTGTTCTCTCTTTCTGTGCTAACCAATCTTCTTCAAAGTCTGGATCTTCCTGATACATATCCTTCATGAACTCAAAGCCAAGAACCCTTTGCTCCATGGTTGATAGCAGAGTGTACCTCCTAGACAAAGCATCAGCCACCACATTCTGTTTGCCCTCTTTGTATTTGCTAGAAAAGGTGAATGACTGGAGCAACTCCACCCACTTAGCATGCCTATGACTGAGCTTATGTTGACCTCCTATGTACTTCAATGCCTCATGATCAGAGTGTAGGACAAAAGGCTTGGGCTTCAGGTAATGACTCCAATGCCTTAGAGCCCTGACAAGAGCATAGAACTCTTTATCATATGTAGAATAGTTCAGCTTGGCACCACTTAGTTTTTCACTAAAGTAGGCTACAGGTTTCTTCTCTTGGATGAGGACAGCTCCAATCCCCACTCCACTTGCATCACACTCAACCTCAAATAGGCAATCAAAGTTTGGCAACCTGAGGATAGGTGCACTGCACAAAAGCTTCTTCATGTGTTTGAAAGCCTGCAAGGCATTCTCAGTCCAAGTGAACTCTCCTCTCTTCATACATTCAGTGAGGGGTGCTGCAATAGTGCTAAAGTTTTTAATGAACCTCCTATAGAAAGAGGCTAGGCCATGAAACCCTCTTACTTCTGTAATGTTCTTAGGGATAGGCCAAGAACGTACTGCAATGATCTTGTCTTGATCAACTGAAATGCCCCTACCAGATACCACATATCCTAGAAACTTGACTTCCTCAGTCATGAAGGTGCATTTCTCAAGCTTCCCAAAGAGTTTACTCTCCTTAAGTATGTCAAACACAGCCTCAAGATGCCTCAAATGATCATCCTTGCTCTTGCTGTAGATGAGGATATCATCAAAGTATACCACCACAAATCTCCCTAGGCAAGGCCTAAGCACTTCTGTCATCAATCTCATGAAGGTACTGGGGGCATTTGACAGGCCAAAGGGCATGACAAGCCACTCATAAAGGCCATGCTTTGTTTTGAAGGCTGTCTTCCACTCATCTCCCTCCCTGATCCTCAATTGATGGTAACCTTGCCTCAAATCAATCTTAGAAAAGAACCTTGAGCCCCTCAGCTCATCCAACATGTCATCAAGCCTAGGTATAGGGAACCTATACTTGACTGTGATGTTGTTGATAGCCCTGCTATCTATGCACATCCTCCAAGTCCCATCCTTCTTAGGAACCAACAATGCAGGCACAACACAAGGGCTTAATGACTCCCTTACAAACCCTTTACTCATCAACTCTCCAACTTGTTTCTGCAGCTCTTGTGTAGCCTTGGGATCACACCTATATGCTGGTCTATTAGGTAGTACAGACCCTGACACAAGGTCTATTTGGTGCTCAATCCCTCTCAAAGGGGGTAAGCCATCAGGAAGTTCCTCTGGAAACACTTCCTTGAACTGATCAATGAGGGGCTTAACATCTGCAGGGATCACCTTAGACTCCTCTTCCGGAACTTCTTTTGATAGCAGCATTACTATAGGTTGCTCCTCACTACACTCCTTGACCATTGCTGACTCAGATAGAAATACAACTCCACTAAAATCCTCAGCCATACTTGGACTTCCATAGCTCTTCTTGTGTGGTGGCAAGGGGGCTAATGTCACCTTCCTGCTCCCATGCTTGAAAGAATAGGTATTGCTTCTTCCTTGGTGTATGGAGCTTTTATCAAACTCCCATGGCCTTCCTAATAGCAAGTGACATGCATCCATTGGAACCACATCACACAATACTTCATCCTTGTACACACTGCCAATGGAGAAAGGGACCATGCATTGCTTATCCACCTAAACCTCTGCTCCCTTACTCAGCCATCTCAACTTATAGGGGTGAGGGTGATCTTGAGTGCTCAACTTCAGCTTATCAACCATAGTAACAGAAGCCACATTGGTACAACTACCTCCATCTATAATAAGGTTACAAACCCTCCCTTATATGGTACATCTGCTCCTGAAAATGAGGGACCTTTGATCCTCCTCCAAAGGTATCTGTTGTGAATGCATTACTCTCCATAGGACTAAGCTGTGGCCTGTGTCAGGGAGTGCCCACTATTGCCTCCTGACTAGACTCTTCTTCCTCACTCACCACTTCTTCAACCTCAGGCTCATCCCTTTCATACTCAACTAGACCCTCTTTCTCCCAAGCCTCAACTTCCATTATAGTTAAGGTCTTCTTAGAAGGGCAATCCTTCCTGAAATGTCCATAGCCTTGACATTGGAAGCACCTAATTCTGTTCTCAGTCAATGAAGTGCTTGGCTTTTGACCCATAATGCCCTTTCCCTTGTCTAAGGTAGGTGGGGGTGCTGTCTTAGGGGTATCCATGGCTCTAAACCCACTATAAGGTCTGGTTTGAAAAGGCCTAACAGGTTTTGGTGTAGCAGGCTTAGTCTTCCCTATCTTCTCAATTCTCAGAGATAGGTTGACAACATCATCAAATGAACACAGAGGTTGCATCCTAACCTTGTTAGCAATGTTCTTATCTAGACCCTCTAAGTACCTAGCAATCCTTTGCTCAGGTTTCTCATTTATATCACACTGCAAGGTGAGTTGTTCAAATTCTCTCAGATAAGATTCAACAGGTTTGTCTCCTTGTTTCAACTTAGACAATTTGATAAACAGATCCTGGGGGTAATCCTTAGCAACAAACTTGTCTAGTAGTTTCTTTTTCAGTTTAGTCCAAGACTTGATGGGTTCTTTCCCTTCCCTAGCCCTTAACCCTTTCATGGTTTCATACCAAAGGGAAGCCTACCCTTTCAGTTTAAGGATGGCTACTTTAAAAGACTTAGAATCATTATATCCTTTGTACTCAAAGATCCTTTCTACTTCTCTTAGCCATTCTAACAAGTCATCAGGATTAAGACTACCAGAAAACTCAGGGATATCTACCTTAAGATGCTTGTCTGTGTTCCTGTGGATGGAAGCTCTGCTTCTTATTGAGTCATCTGAGTCTGGATACTCTTCATCATCAGGTGGCCTTCCTCTGCCTCCTCCTTGGCCTCTTCCACGTCCTCTGCCTCTTCCTCCACCAAGCAAATGGTTGCCTATAACCTGGTCCAGGGTTTTGGTTAGGGTGGTTACAATCCCAGCCAGATCCTCCATTCTTGCTTCTACTCCTGCTAGTCTCTCTTCACTCATTGGGCTATTTTTGTGTTTTTAAATGTAGTTAGGGAAAATGAACTCACTAAGACTCTCAACCAAAGCTCTGATAACCAATTTGGAGTGTAAACTACTAAGGTTCACAAGTTTTAAGGAAGTTTGATTAGCTTGACTCAAACTGAGAACAATGTCAAGTAACAAATGGATGTTGTTTTAGAGAGGGTGAGTTGTTTAGCTGAAAACTCAAGGGATATGACTTAGAGACACTCCTTTACAGCAAGGCACAAGAGAAAGGACTCAAGACTGGTTTTTAGAGACAGTTTTCAAGTGTTACAGCAAAGCACAAACACCCTAGACTAGACTCAAACAGCAAGCAAGTTAACCACAGCAAGGCACAGATATAACTTGACTCACAAAGCAAGACACTGATCAAACACCTTGCAGATGTATCAGGCTTGACTCAAACTACAGCTCTTAGCACAAGTTTGAAATTTTTGAGGGATTTCTCAAAGTTTAGTTCATTCATAAAGTCTGCCTTACAACAACATACAAGACCTCCTTATATAGGGAGGCTGATATCTTGTGAACCATTGGATGTATAGATCATCCAAGGGCCAGCTTAGGATCTAAACTACTTCTACTGACACTAATTAAGAACCTCACAAGAGGACGAGTTTAACAACTAGCTAGTACAGACACAAAAGTCACAAACAGACTGATGCAAAAAGCAATAAAGCAGTTTTTGTATTTTTCCTGAAATAGAACTCTGATGTTCTTGTTGTCTTGCTGCTTTGCTCTGGGTGTTTTGTTACTCCTTGGGACTCTCCACTCTTATTAGAACTTAGATAAACCTGCCTTGGATGAGGACAAGTTGACTTAGGCAAAAAGGAAACCAATTCTGAACATGTGCTGCCTCTGCTATGCTGCTCACTGGACTCTAGCTTGGGGTGTCTGTTTCATGAGTTTTTGCTAGACTTCAAAAGGGTTTGTCCTGGGCAAACTTGTAGCTTAGAGGGTTGGCTTGATGGTAGGCCATGGTGGGGGTGGTTGGGATGCTCTGGTGTACCTCCTAGGTGCAAGGTTTGTTGATTGGTCTGCCTGGTCCTGAATGGTTTTGTTTCTATCTTGTGTGGGTAATGTGGGTTGTGTTGGGGCTTGGCATGGGTTGTTGAGCCTTGGACTGTCTTCCTCACTGGTGT
>JAIUZE010037470.1:0-10905 GCA_022085475.1 Heliosperma pusillum | reverse complement strand
TATGTTAGTTATTTGTTCATAACATGAAAAGCATATCATAATTGTTAAGGTTTTGTATTTTCTATATACATTGCTTTTATGTTATTCATGTTTCATTAAACTCGACATTTCGTGGCTGGGAGAACTCGGAGTTACTCCCCACTGACTGTGGCTTCCGTGTTTATATTTAATGCGGTCGAACAGGTGGTGTTGCATATTTGGGGTACATGGACGAGCTAGCGAGCGAAGTATTTACCTTGGCCCTATATTCGGTTCATAGTTTGTATATTATTGTACACACTTTTATTTCCATATTTATACGGGAGATATGTCTCCCGTCTTGTAGATTTCTTTTGTATAATAGTATTTCCGTTTTGTAATGACCTTTTTTATGTTATGACACCTTCGTTATGTATCATTATATTTCGTTTATGTATTTAAATAATTTTTTTTCTTTCCGCAAATTTGAGGGTGTCACAGACAATTTTGAACCCCATTAAAGTGGATTGTATTAACATAGCATAGGCCCCTAGTTGCTTATATGAGGTGACGTCTCCTAGTGACTAGAGTGTGATCCGATTGATGGCAAGTTCAAGTGCCATAGGGTCATAAGGGATGACCAGACGATCACATAGACAGGTTGTAAGGGCCAATCTGTCCGGCAATGACCACTTATAGAGTTCTGGCAACTCTTGTAGCATGGTCGTGGCAAGACCTACTATAGTATTCTTTTTGAGTCAATTCTTTGACTAAAGACTGTTCACCTAAGGTGGCACGGTTTCAGAGTGACTTTGATTTATGCTCTTCGACCTTTGTAACTGGGGTCAAATGAGCATTTTTTGGGTCATGATGAACTGTGGCTATGCAAAAAGAATAGTGCGATAGGAATTGTCCACCCCTTTTCAGGGTTGTTTTAAAATCTCAAGGCCACTCGAGGAGTAGTAAGCTGAAAATGTGTGGCCACGCTCGGAAGATATCTATGGTAGATATTTCCGGTCAGACAGTTACTCTCCAGATCGAGGAAACCACTCTTGATATGATCAAATGCAAGTACGACCTGCAAGACACCTTACATTGAGTGGGAGATCGTAATAGGACAAGAGAATTGGTGACGCACACTTGTCTCGGACAAGTGGGAGATTGTTGGAGTAAGTGTCCTCAACAATAGTGAGATCACATGATTAAATCTCAATAATAAGAATACAAAGGGATGATGAATATTATAATCAACTAGTCAACATAAATCGGTAACGATTGGCTCAATTGAGTTTGACGTTACTGTCGTATGACGGTGGTGATCAGTTGATCCCTTGAGGTCAAACCTAAAGGACAATCCCCTAATCATGTACATTAATTAATGGTATAGTGATACAAATTAATTAATCCCTTAAATTGAACCAAGTTTAAATTGTAAGTGAGACATATATCTTATTGTAATATGATTGAATACGATTCATTTTAGTAATCCAATGGTTATATTACTAAGAATGCATTATGTTTATGAAACATTTGAGATAAGCAAAATTGGTCGATTATAATTACAAATTGTTGTAGATTATATTAACCAAGTATGAGATGACCCATTTTATTTACATGTAATTATAAAATGTGACTTAAAATGTTAAGTCTAATTTTTTGTTATGAAATTGCATTTAAATTGGTTAAAATGCACTTTTATAAGCAAAATTACATGTTACATGTCACATGTCACATATGTGACAAATGACAAAATGCAAAAATAAAATGGACACCCATGTTATATGGGTGCACCGGGTTTAGAGGGGTTAGGGTAGAGGTTTAGGTATTATTAGTTGTTCTAATTAAGAATTAGATACAATTATTAAACCTAGACCTAGACTATAAGCTATTGCATTGTTAAGAACAAAAGCAAAAGTAAACCCTTCCCCATGCTTGTGGTGGCCGGTCCTCTTGCATGCATAAGAGGACTTGTTCCTCTTATTTTAAAACATAGATGTTAGACATAAAAATAGATGCTTATCTCTCTTAAAAACATACATCTCTCACTAAGAAAACTTGAGAAGTTTTATTATAGACTTAAGTTCTAATTCTCACATAATATTATTAGTGTAGTAATAAGAGTTATTTGATATATTATTAAGGGATACTACAATATATACTAGTGTAGTATTTTGTAGTGTAATAGGGCTTTGTCTTGGTGCGACTTATTGGAGAGTTCTTATACTAAGAACTAGGAGTTCATCCCTAATATTGTAAGCTCAAGAACAAAGTAGGAAGGAGTCATATTATGTGCCCAAAATCCGTTCAAATCAATGTAAGAAAAATATTTCTTCTGTTCTTTGTTTTTATTTGTTATCAAGCATAAGATCCTTTAATTTCATGAATAAACTAAATGTATTATGATATTAGAAATGTCTAATATTGAGTTTATGAAACTTACAAACCATACCACGGTGTGTACTCCTGTTAGCACGAAGGGCTTTCACTACTCGAGGAAATGGACTAGGAACCGACTTTACTCATCTTTGGCGCGGACTTCTCCACAGACCTTGGGTTTGATTGCTTGATATGGTAACCCAAATTTTAAGCCAAAACCCTTTAAAATGCACTCAGCATACCGTTATAATTTCTTTTTAAATGTGTATAACCCTTACATGATCACCACTTAGTAAATAAACCATGACAAGATTTTCAAAATCAAAAATCCTGTTTTAAAACTATAAAGCCTCTCAAAGGTGGCCTGAAGTTGCAAAAAATGAGTCGAAACTCTGTCTAAGTGTCTAGTCAAATGCATTTCTCAACTTTGAGTCAACACTCCTACAACCACACTACGGTTGTCTAGGACAAACATTTCCAAACTAGGTATTTTCAAAACACACTTAAGCACAGTGGCACACTCCCACTTCACAACCTGAGTCTTTTCGAGTAAGTGTGCTAGAACGGTCGATCGTGTTCTGATTCGTCATCGGTCTCTAGCCTCAGCTTCCAAGATGTCAAGAGCTAGTCAAGCAAATAATCGTGCACCAAACCAGAATGGTAATGATCAAATCCTAGCTGCGCTCATCCATCTCCAAGCAAGTTAAGACCAAACTTATGCTCGCCTCAATGCCATTGAAGATCGAATTGTTGCCATAGAAACTAGGCCTCCTCCTCCATACATTCCTCACAGTGTGCATGGTGACTTTCTACTTTTTGTGAGACAACCAGGAGTCAATCCCATATCGGTTCTTAATGAAGCTGAAAAGCACCTCCAATACTTGGAGGAGCAACTAATGTACCTTAAGGGGGAGGACATATATGAGGAGAATAATCGGAAGAATGAAGCGGTGGACGCGCAATTGCCAACCAACTTCAACATGACCGATATCCGGAATTTCAAGGGGCATGAGAACCCTTTGAATCACATTCGTGCATTAAAAAATTATATGTCTATTAAAGGCATCAAACCTGAGATGTTCCTAAGGATCTTTCCTTCGTCTCTCGACACCACTCCTAAGCAATGGCTCTACTCTCTAAATCACAAGAACATAACAACCTGGGATGATGCTGCAATTGAGTTCACCAATCAATACGCAGGTAACGCTGAAACCCAAGTCAATAAACGTAATCTAGAGTTTATTACCCAAAATAAGAAAGAAGGCTTCACTAACTTCCTAAGTAAGCGAAGGAAAACTAGCACACAGCTTATCGAACACCTAGATGAAGCTACTCTTGTAGAAAAATTCATGGACGATTTAAGACCAATTTATGGAAACCATCTGAGGTACCTAAATATAAGGTCTTCCAAAGATTTAACTGTGCTAGGAACAAGAAGTAAAGACGATATCCGAAAAGGACTCTTGTCCAAAACGGTAGGTCGCAAATATCAAGGCGCAACAGCTCGTTCTTATGGCACCACCAACAAACCCGATGAGGTCAACCCTGTCGAATCATCCAAGAAGAATAACCCTAAGAGGAAATTCACCAACCTTGGTAACACATATTTTAATGCCTTGAAAAGGTTGATACAACAAGGTAAAATTCAACCCATAAGACCTACTCCTGATCCAGAAAAGAAATCCAGATTCTGGGACGAGAACGCTGATGAAGAGTGATTTTGTCGTCATTTCACACATCAAAGATAAACCCAATCTAAGTAGTATATAGGGGTCGAATCAACGAGGATGGAGGGGTCAACTATAAGTTTGATCACGTGCTATTTTAGCCTAACAAGAGTTGAATGAGAAGATTAACTACGAAATACTAAATGCAACAAATTGCTAAAATGATAAGGGTAAAAACAATTTATGAAAAACTAAGGTAAAGGGTTCACCTAAGGGGGATCAATGGGTTAGTCAAGTATTTAGCAAGTGGCCTGGGTAATAAGTTTGAGTAGAATTAATTGCTAGAGTCTCAACAATTAATAATCTTCAACAAAGCTATCGCATTTGTCTCAAATTACTCATATAAACACTAGTCTAATCATCTCTACCACTCTCGCTTAAGAGATAATCAAATAATACTCGATAAAGTGTGTAACTTTCGTTTACACAATTCATCGAACACATAGTGTGCATATGGTAATACTCTAATTATCACCACGAGTCTACTAAGTACTCAACCAATTCTCCCACATAATCTTCCCTTAGGCTCCGCGTAAACCCTAGAGGGAGACTACTCACACATGTTAAGGGAAAGCAAACAACTAAACATTAAGAATAAAGAGATGAACATCATACTTTGGAAATGAAGAATTCTAACAATCAAATGACAAATAATTAACTTGAAATAAATTGAATTGCATAAACAACTAAAAGATGAAAAATTTATACCAACAATACTTGTTTTAATGAAATAGGGGGAATGTCTTCACCCAAAATATTCAATACAAACCCAAGACTATGATAGTTTTACTAAGAGAGACTAGATCTAGTAACTTGAATTGATAAACTAAACTTAAATAAGGAACGATTAAGAGAGTAATTAGTGAGTATTAAAGATTACAAATATTCTAGGGTTTTGTGCTAAGAAGTGATAAAAAGGTGCCTACAAAAATTAGGGAGAGTGTATATATAGGTATCTCAAAATTAAGAAAGAAAATAGAAGAGGATTGTGAAAATGCGGCCTTGTGTTCCCGGCCGGGTGGCCGGCCGCCGGCCCTATTGCCGGCCTAGAACACATCAGACTCTTCCTTCCCTTCCTATCCAAAAATATTCTAAGTATAGCAAATGGGGCTTTGGTGGAGGATGCCGACTCATAGTTTCGAGACCCATATGCACCCTTATTCAACACTACACTAACACTAATGCTACTACCTGAACTACTAATAATATCCGATGGTAGGCAATTAACGGGCCTCCTCCCGTCCCTTCAACTCACAACGAGATACTCATGAGGTAGAGTACCTCCTTGCAAAGCAAGTAGGGGCTTGCGGAAATTTTTTTGACACACCCAACAATAAATCATAAATCAACACACAGGATGCACCACGAAGAGTTAAACCGCTTTCCTCATCTAAGCGGGTTTTAGAAGTTATCATATAGGAGCTTTGGTGGAGGATGCCGACTCATAGTTTCATCGATATGCCAAACCTCTAAATCAAACCCAAAATGACCAACAAAAACAGTCACGGCGCCTAGAAACGGATTCTAGGCGGGCAAAGGGGAAGTACATGGCTTTACTCCCAAGATTTACAAGACTACACAAGATTCGACTCAATATCGAGCCTTCGACCCGACAAGGACACCTAGACCGACTCTGACGGTTTTCACTCGACACTCAATGAAAGAACGGGCGATTTTGTACATAGTAGCCAAAATCACTCTCCTAGGTCAAATTACGAGACATGCCCGCTATAAATGTGGTGCTCCCGCCAACTTGTCCGTCTAAGAAATGATACATGATGCACAAATACGAGTCAAATAGGGAGTCACCGGTCTTCATAAAAAATAATTACAAATATACAAATATACAAATTCCTATTGTACATTTATTCTATAAAATGAAACTATTAATTATTACAAACCGGCGATACGAGATCGCAATAAAATTACAACCAAACCATTATTCCCTTACATTACGGGTAATAACGATTAAAAATAACTAGGCCATACTAGGTACAAAATTTGCATAAATTATTAAATAAATGACATTCATTCATTCAACCATAAATAAAATAAATTGCTGCAAAATTCATGCCAAAATCGCCTTAAACACATTCATGCTCATTGTAGCTCGATTTTACGGGATTTATTGATTTTTAACCATTAAAAATCAATATCAACATTTAAATCTCATTTAAATTCAAAATAATTAACAAAACTGTTTTAGAACTCAAAATTAGTCCCTACTAATTTTGTTGGTCATTAATTAGATCGATTTGATTTTATTTGCTAAATATAACGGTTTAATCATTACTTTTATAAAATAAACCCAAAGTAACATATAAACATCATAAAAATTTGAAATCAAAACATTTGTACATTCTGGAACATTTCCACGAACTCCAAAAATAAAAAATATTTGCTCAACAATTTAAATTAAGTTTATGAACAAATAACTTTGTATTTAATGGTTTTATCAAATAAAAATCATTAAATATAGTAACACAGTGAAACAAATTATGAAATTTAACCAAGATCATCAACATAAGAATGTAAAATGTACCAAAAACTTTCATGACCAGAAAAGGACGTTTCGGGTTTATGAACATTATAATCTCATATTATCGACTTTTATCCTTATAAAAATTAATAAACACGCAATACTTAATTAAAAGTCACGAAATTTTACATACAGTATATAAGACATGCATGTGAGATCATATTAAAATTTCATGGCCAGAATAAACATGCATCTATTTTTAGTTAACTTTTAACATCAAATATGCATATTAACTCGGTTTAAAAGCCAAAAATCAAAATAAATAGCAAATTAATCCCTAAAATCACGATATTTGACCACAACAATTTTGAAGTCAGTAGGTATACATGCACCAAAAAATTCTTCCAAATCATATTTTAACTCAAAATTTTTGATTTATTAGTTATCTTATAACTTGAATAAAAATTATCCAAAATGAACATGCATTCTACAAGCTAGCTCTGATCCCCGGGGTAGTCCGTATCTTTGATGCGTGTATTTTATATAGACCCGAATTTGGTTGAGTCTTGCAAGGTCGAAAGTCTAATTTATTTCCAAGATTGTATAAATTTGTTTGCTTTCGTATTAAGCTTTGTAGCGATTGAATGAGTGCATTGAATGGTTTAGCATTGACTTGTAGCTAGCTCTGAGACTTACTCCATTACCCTAGGTTCATTTAGTTCCATATAGCTGCATTTAGTTTGCTTGAGGACAAGCAAAGGTGTGGTTAGGGGAAGTTTGATGCGTGTATTTTATATAGACTTTCTAGTCCATTTATGCACGCATTTATATGTCATTTAGGTGATATAATGTCACTATATGCCCCTATTTGGCTACTTTGTACTTTCTTTACTATTTTGTAGGTACAAGCTGCGTAGTAGCAGAAACCGAGCCGAAACAGTCCACTTTGCATGCATTTAGGAGAATGGAGGGAACGGAATAGAAGCTCTTGCACGGGGAAGCGTGAAACCGCTCGCAATCAAGTCCAAAGCCATGTCCAACACTGCATGATAGGCCAGAAGACCTCAATCGACTATATATTTGATCGATCGAGGAGAGTTGAAGTGAAGAGTTGCTCGATCGAGCTGTCATGTGCTCGAACGAGTGGCAGCCGTTGAAGAGTTGCTCGATCGAGTAGAATTGCTACTCGATCGACCGATATCCTCGGATAAAAGCCTCGATCGAAGGGTATTTTCCCTCGATCGAGTGGAATCCATCATGGGCCTTAAGTCCGTAGTCTAATTAGGGTTTAGAGTCGTGTTATGCATTATATAAGACTCTTATTTACGTCATTAGGAGAATCATTCAGTAATCATCAATTATTAGCAGACAATAATTTTTCAACATTAGTTTCTTAACTTTTTAATCTTTAGTTTACATTCGGGTTTATCGACGTGGATTTATTCTTTACGCCGGATTGCTAAGATTGTAAACTTCTTTTCTCTCTTTTATTCTTAACCCTTGTTTTAGTCTTAATTACTGTTTACTTCTCTTAATTACTGCGTTATTATTGTTCATGCTTGTTAATTACGATTATATCATGTTTAATATCATATATTCAATCGTCTTTATTAGCATCATTAATAGCATGAGTAGCTAATTCCCTTGTATGTTAGGATGAGGAAAACTGTAGTAAAGGCATGATAGGATAGACTGTTTTAGTTAGTCTTGAATATGAGAATCGATCTAAGCAATTTAATTGAGGTTAGTCGAATGAGTGCACGCAGAAGACTGGCTAGGTAGTTAACCCCGACCTGGATCGAAAGATTGGAAGGGAAAGTGTAACAACCCGAAAAGTACCCAATTTTTCTAGTAAAATTTCGTAAGGATACTTTTCAGCAAGGTTAAGTTTTTAAAATAGAATTTATTGTTTCGAGTCGTATTTTGAAATTCCGAGTTCGTATTTGGAATTTCTGAGAGATTTCATGAAAATCCCGTTTTTAGTCATCTTTGACTTTTCTTGACTTTTAAGTCGTCTTTGACTTTTCTTGACTTTTTAAAGTCGTCATTGACTTTTCTTGACTTTTAAGTCGTCATAAACTTTTCTTGACTTTTAAGTCATCTTTGACTTTTCTTGACTTTTAAGTCAACTTTGACTTTCGTTGACTTTTTCCCGACTCGCCTTGTAAGTTTGAAGACCGAAATTTTATTTAAAAAAATAATATTTTTGATTTATTTTTATTTAGATTTATTAAGATTTATCATAATTTAATATAATTATTTTGAATTTATTCGGAATTTAAAGGATAACTTTTACGGTTTTACCCGAACGTCATTTAACTATTCCCGAGTCATCGTAAATCCCGAAACAAAATCGAAACTCGACTTTGGCATGAGTCACACGCCCATGTCATCGTTTTCCACTCACTTGAGATATTTTAATTGTTTCGATTAAACTAATACAAATATCTTAGATATTTGTTACTTTATCGATCCGTCAACGGAAATTACGCAAATCGTTTTCAAAACAGACCCGACAAGCACAACATCACACGGCTCCCTCTCCTCTCTTAGACCTTGATATTTTCATTACTTTTGATTACAATAACATAATATCTTGATAATTGATTTAATTAACTTAATATTTAATCAATTACCGTAATATAATTATTAAACCCGAGTCAATTCCGTAATAACAATTTCAAAACCCGACTCATTATTTCTTCTATAACTACACGGCTCACACACCCCACATTACTCACTAACAACTTTTCATTTTACAATAAATCAAATTAAGATCTAATTAATCGTTCTTCATCGTTCTTCATTCGTTCTTCGTCGTTCTTCATCCGTTCTTCGGCGTTCTTGAGCAAAATCATCATAAAACCTTCATTTCTTAATTAAATCCGTCCTAACTTATATTTCTAGAATCTCCTCTTCGCTCTCCATCTTCAAGTACGGTTTTATTTCAAATCCGACAAAATCGTTTTCAACATTTAATTATGGAAAATCAAGTTAAGTTCTAATAATGTTTTTCTTGTCATTTCTTATAGGGGAAGATTTTGAAGACGAGTTTGGAGACTCGTATAGTTTGGGTGAAGATTAGTAGACGGGTTTCTTAGTTTATACTTCTTATTTTGGTGCTAATTGATCTTGCTAGCTAAGGTAACGATTCCGAGTTACTCGACGAATTAATGTTACATAGCTTTTGTTTCTTTTGTTTTTGGTTCATACTTTTAGTTTTGTTCATGTTGTTGTTATTTAAGGATTTTTGGTAGTAACATGATAAGTAGTTGTTTTTATCATGTTGTATGAATTTATAACAAGTTTAGTGTTCTTGACATATTTTTATGATTTGTTCATAATCATGATTTTTGTATGATTGATGGTTAAATTGGTTGTTAAAAAATGGTTGTTTGTTAATTAAAAACATGTTGGAAATAATTTGTTGTTGGATGTTGTTGAAGCCGTGTATGGGGCTGGAAAATCAGCCCAAACCGGACCCAAACCAGGCCGGTTCAGGCCCGGTCCAGACCGGTCTGGGTTGGTCCATGGTGGGTCCGGGTTTTGGTCTTTGAGGTTTGTCGATACTTGATTGTTATGTTGTTGTTTTGACGGGTTTTAATTATGTTAAGCATGCGGGAAAATATTAAGAAACGGTGTTAAAATTGACGACCCAAATCAGGCCCAACCAGGCCCGTGGGCCCAGTCCAGGCCCATGAAATGTCACGGCCCAAAATCAGCCCGTGGGTCCCACTTTGGACTTGTAACGGTTTTTGAGTTAAATGTTAATTTGTCGTGTTTTGTAATATTTAGCAAGTGGGAAATTTTAATAAGTAAAATATTTAATTAAAAAGGTTTTTCATAAAATTATTATTTCTCACATGTTAGAAATTATAATACGAGATTATAGTAAATTTCATATCCTTTAAGTCAAGCGGGTTTTAGTAAGATTAAATAATTCACATGTTAGAAGTTTTAATAAAATAACATGTAAGGAATATGATGATTTTTATGATCAAGTCTATGTGGTAAAGACTCTGTTTCTAGCCGGTTTGACCAAACGGGTTTGGTCAAACTAAGATCTAGTCAGCCCCGTTTTGACTGATGACCCGTCGCGGGACTCGGGTCGGGGATTTGTCTTCAAGTAAAGTTTTATTTACTTATTGAATTAGCCTTAGTAGATATGAGGCGATATGATATATGAACAAGATTTATTTGCAATTAGTCACATGATAGGAAGTTCTTTCTGTGACTGTTTGATTGTATAATATATGTCGTGTTGACTAAGTACCCATAGAGAATTATGAGTATATGGCGTCTTGACCATTCTAGTTCTAAATGAGTATCTTGGACCATGACATAGATAGGCCGTCCTACTTGAAC
>JAIUZE010037467.1:0-10942 GCA_022085475.1 Heliosperma pusillum | reverse complement strand
ATTATATATTGATATAATGGTAAATATCACTTAAAAGTTAAGTACATATTGTTTATTAATTTGTGTCATATAATTGTTATATGATCAAATTAACACTTAATTATACAAGATAATTAAGCATATGATTAATAAGTATTTGTGGGACAAATATCAAAAATCAAAATGGTCCATATTGGACACAAGTGACCGGTTGTGTACACATAAAAGACAATGATAATTGTCTTGAGTGACTTGCACATAAACACACTTGATAATGACATATCCTACAAGCTTTAATCATTGATTTAACTCTACACTCAAGCTATCTTGCATGTGAATAAAATAAACAAAATTGAGGTCAATTGTAGCTCAAGTGGACCGGCCATTTTGGCCTTCAAATAGAACAAGAGTTGTTCATTTTTCTACCACTTCATTTTTGTGTTTTATTCTAACTTCTCTTATTTACTCAACTTCTCTCTAAAACTTACATGCAAACTAATATTCTCTACATATTACTAGTGTAGTAATACAATAATATTAGTAGTTTTTGTCTTACTTATTATCTAGTTAATAATAAGTTAAGATTATTTGGGTTTAGTCTTGGGTGCAACAAGAAGGAGACCTTCTACTTTGGAGGTTGTTTTATGGAGGATCATCCATTAATTTCATGCTCAAGAACAATAAGAAGGAGTTCTTATTGTGCCCATATTGAACCGAAAATTTCCAATGTAAGGATATTTTCGTCTTATCTTTTCTTTTATGCTTTTATATTTGCATGCATGATAACTAGATCCTAAATCATTAAGTTAATGTAATTTAATGAAATAATTAGAGGAGTCTAATTAGAGGTCTGGACTTCAATTGATATTTGGGGTCCAAGGGTTGACCCTCATAAGAAATCCTCGGGTCTTGATTGGGAAAGCCCGGTAGAAGGTTTCATGGCGTTGATAGGAGTGCCTTGGTTGATCTTGTAAAGAATAGCAATCTTGTTGAAGATGGTCATCTCTTGGAAAGGAAGGGCACAAGTCATATGTGTGGCCGACACCACCACATGTGTCGCAAATAGGTTGTTGAGAGTAGGTCCTTGGAGGAGACCTTGGTTGCTCAAGATAGTAGACTCTAGCATGGCTAGGTCTCTCCCCTTGGATATGGTGAATTTGTCCCTTGCCTCTTTCCAACCCCAAATTATCAAACTTCTTGGATAGCTCATCCAACTTAAGTTTTGTCTCCAATTCAAGCCTACTAGGCCCTTCACTCTTACCCTCGCTCTCTCTCGACCATAGCTATTCTCCATCTCGGAGATGTTTTGAATCATCTCCGTGATTTCGGCGTTGTTCATCTTATCGAAATTTCCCCCGGAGGCCGCCACTATCATGTCTCGAAATCTTTGCTCTAGAGTTTGAAAGAAGATTTGAGTAGTCAACCATTTCGGGATACCATGGTGAGGACAAGAGGTTAGAAGATCTCGAAACCTCTCCCAAGCTTCACTCAATGTCTCATAGTCTTTTTGCTTGAAAGTTTGGATTTCATGTCTTATTCTTGCGGTTTTTGAGGGGGGTAGAATTTGGTGATGAAGGCTTTTGAGAGACTAGCCCAAGTGGTGAAAGTTCCCGGTTCATGGGAATTCAACCATTTCTTTGCATTGTCCTTCAAGGAGAAGGGAAATAGCATGAGTAAGATTTGGTCTTCGGTGATCCCATTCCTTTTGATTGTTCCCACCTTCTCCTTAAAACCTACCAAGTGCTCATGAGCATCTTCATTCTTCAACCCATGGAAGATGTCTTTTTGAATGAAGGAGATGACATGATGACGGAGTTCAAAAGTGTTGGGGGCAATAGCTCCGTAGTTAATCGCCGAGCAAGACCGATTAGGGTCCGGCCTATTGTAATAGCCCATGGGTTGGTCCGCCATTTCTTGTATGAAAGGGTTGTTTGTTGGTGAAATGGGTGAAATTGGGGAATTTGGGGAATTTGGGGAATTTGGCGAGTGGGCGTTGTTTGAATTTTGAGGGAAAGTGGGTGAAATTATGGGTGGTGTGTTTATTGGGATGTTTATGGGTATGATGAGGGGTGGTAAAGTGGGAGGTTGTGTTTGTGAAGTTGAAGGCTCAATTGTGGGTGGTGGAGTATTTATGGAGGTAAGAATGAGGGATCTTCTTAATGAAGCAAGTGCTTGTCTTCTTCTTGCCCGGAAAGTCTTCTCAATCTCTCGATCAAGCGGGAAAAGAGGTCCGATAAAACACCTACTCATGCACTGAAAGAAAGATCAAATAGTACTAATGCATATAGATGCACTAGGACAAATGGATAATCAAACAAATGAAAGTGAACTAAGCCTAAAATCAATTAAACTATCTTATCCAATATTGTCGTCCCGGGCAACGGCGCCAAAAACTTGATGTGAGTTTTACTTAACCTCGCAAGCGGACGAGTTATCGTTGGGTATTGCAAGGGTCGTATCCCAAGGGACGTTAATTATGGTTCTAAGGCGGTTTAATCAAATTCTAGTTTAGTTCTAGCTAAAAGCAAGTTGAAGAAGATTAATGATAAACTAGACTAACAAGAAGGCAAGATATGATATAAAACAAGAATTAAAAGGAACTAGGGTGAATGGGTTCATTAATGTAAGTATAGGTCAATTATGGTGGGGGTTAGGACTAGTCTAATGGTGAGTCTAAACATGTCTCCACCTCTCGGTGCAAGACGGATTAAAAGGCAAGCTTCCACCTCTAGGTGCGAAACGAGCCCTAGTCTAAGATTCGATTGGGTTCTCGCCCTAACCTCCCCCTAAACATCCAACACACACACAAAAACAATACAAGTCTAAGATCTCACTCAAACTAGTAATAAAACATGAAAAAGACTGAAATTACTCATTCAAGCATTTCAACAAACACCTTGTGTGCACAAAACAAGTAGACTACCAAAGGACTCAATCTTTATGCCCAATTAACATAATCGACCCATAAACCTACAATAAATCCCCCATCTTACCCTAGCAATACACTACTCACTCATACTAATTAAGGAAAACATTAAAGATGGATAATTTGATATGAAATAAACAAGAGAAGACATATTCAATGATGTGGTCGTTATACACCAAAAATAAAACCTAAGTCTACTAACTAAGAAGATAGCGGAAGTAGGGTCGATCTCCACAGGGAGGAAACTAATTAACTGAAATCTAAATCTGCAAGTAACAAACTGGGGTTTTGAAATGGTTTTTTAACTAAACTAAATAAGATTAAAGGAAGAAAAATAAAGGAAGAAATTAATGCGAAAGAAATCAGATAGAGAAGAAATATGCTAGGATTCGGTCCACTGCAGTATCGGCATCTACGGGTCAACTAAGTCAGTCAATCTTATTAATGAGAAGAGCAATGGTTTTCTCCTCTCGGTCTCAAACCGCCCTAGGGATTTTCCTAATTAACTCTCGTCCTCTTAGGAGTCACCTATCAATTCTAAGCAAGCCTTCCCTTCCAATCTCTCGATCCAGGTCGGGGTTAACTACCTAGCCTAGTCTCCTGCGTGCACTCATTCGACTAGACCTCAATTAAATTGCTTAAACTGATTCTCACGACTAACTAAAATAATCTCTCCTAACATGCCTCTACTACAGTTTCCCTCATCCCAACATACAAGAGAATTAGCTACTCATATTATTAACGATGCTAACTAAGACGATTAAACATATGACGATAGACATAATAAAATCGCAATTAACAAACATGACAATAATAAAGCAGTAGTAAAGAAGAAAAAACAGTAATTAAGACTAAAAGAAAGGATTAAGAATAAAGAGAGAAAAGAGAAAGGAGTTTACAATCTTAGCAAATCCGGCGTAAAGAACAAATCCTACGTCGATAAACCCGAATGCAAACCAAAGATAAAGTTCAGAAACTAAGGAAGATTAATGTCTATGATCCCGAACCCTAATGGTTCTGAGTCCTAATGACTCCGAATCTCAATGTCCATCTAATGACGTAAATAAGAGTTTATATAATGCAAAACACAACTCTTAAACCCTAATTAAGCTACGGACTTAAGGCCCATGATAGATTCTACTCGATCGAGGGAAATAACCACTCGATCGAGGACTTTATTGGAGGAAATCACTCGATCGAGTAACAATTCTACTCGATCGAGCAACTTTTCAGCACTACTTACTCGATCGAGCACAGGACAGCTCGATCGAGGTCTTTTCTCTTCAACGCTCCTCGATCGACCAAATATATAATCGATCGAGGTCTTTTGGCCTATCGTGCAGTGTTGGACATGGCTTTGGACTTGATTGCGAGCGGTTTCACGCTTTCCCATGCAAGAGCTTCTGTTCCGTTCCTTCCATTCTCCTAAATGCATGCAAAGTGGACTGTTTCGGCTCGGTTTTCCGCTACTACACAGCTTGTACCTACAAAATGGTAATGAAAGTACAAAGTAGCCAAATAGGGGCATATAGCGATATAATATCACTCAAATGACATAGAAATGCGTGCATAAATGGACTAGAAAGTCTATATAAAATACACGCATCAAACTTCCCCAAACTTAACCTTTGCTTGTCCTCAAGCAAACTAAATGCAGCTATATGGAACAAAATAAACCTAGGGGAATGGAGTAAGTCTCAGAGCTAGCAATAACTCAATGTTAAACAGTTTAATGCACTCATTCAATCATTACAAAGCTTAATACGAAAGTGAACGAATTTATACAATCTTGGAAATAAATCAGACTTTCGACCTTGCAAGACTTAACCAAATTCGGACTCTCACGGGTCACTCTTCTCTCAACAAGCAAATGGTAAGTAAATATGTATAAGAAAGAGAGAAGAAAATATAGTCACTCACCTAGACTACGACCGACACAACATGCATTGCTAACTAATATGAAAGATGATTCAAGCACCGTACACACGCATAACCACCGTTCAAGGACAATCACGTGCCGAACATTTGCAAAAGTATGGATATGTGAGGCTAATTGGTAAGAAGGGGCAAAATAATTAATGGAAATGTGAGGGTAAATAGCCAAGCTAGTTCCTAACAAGACCGCAATAGAACTCGTTCCATTCTTCCAACTATCAAAATTTAAGCTCGATGCCTTACCAAATCTAGGCATAAACAACACAAATCCCAAACAACACCTCAACAAATTATAATAAGCACAGGAGGTGTAAACAACAAAACTTCAGCCAATTATTTTTTCTCATTATATTTTTTCATTTTTTTCTTTTCTTTTCTATTCTTTTTCTTTTTCTTTTTCTTTTCTTTTCTTGGCTGACTGAGGAAAACCCTCTCGATCGAGCTGCATGAATCACTCGATCGAGGCACAAAAACAGAAACTCTGCTCGATCGAGCTAAAAGTTACTCGATCGAGGCACTAATCAACACTTCTCTTCTTCTTCTCGCAAATACCCACTCCAATCAATGAAAACGAGCCAAAACTGACACAACTGTAAAATATACCTCGACTACTAAACTAGCTCGCCAAAGGTAGGCTCAGTTTAGGATGTAGTTAAGGGCAACAGGCAGATATGGCTTTATGTGGAGTTAATGGGGTAAAATGAGGAAAAGGGAGATGCAAATATTCTCAAAACACGTAATACCGACCACGAACCCAATGCGTGAAGGCAATAAGAAATCAAAATTCATATACAAGCAAATGACACGAGATGTGGGGAGTAACTACTCTCATTCCTAGATGAACTGGTCATGGATGTCACCAGTTATAGGCTCTAAAATCTCAGAATATATAAGTAGTTTGCCAAAAAGTTGAGTCAAGTCTAATAATAAAATTTAAATTCCAAGACAAAATTCAATAGTTCACTATTTCGATTTTAGTAAATAACTCAAGAAAGGTGCAAAAAATAGCAAAAAATAAACTTGTAGTGCAATTTCATCATGAACAAGACTCCAATCCGACTCGACTATATGCAAAAATAAACGTGATATTTTCGATTTTTTCAAAAACTTTCTAATTAACATGAATTGTAAACGTGAATGCAATACAAATGCAAATGCAGACGCAAAAGGATGTAAAACACTTCCCCAAACCAAAACAGACAATGTCCTCATTGGCTATAGCACAACAGCATATACGGGAAAGGGAAAAAAAACAACCTAATACATGTTCCTAAGGAATGAAATATATATGAAGAATGGAAAAACTAAACAGAAGAACTCACAAAACAAAGGCTTCCCCAAACCAGCATCAAACTGGGGGTCGATCGAGTAGAAATTCCACTCGATCGAGCAACTTTTCCAAGCATTACCGCTCGATCGAGTAGAAATTCCACTCGATCGAGAGCTTTTTCAGTGAGGGTTGCTCGATCGAGTAGTTCGCTTTACTCGATCGAGTACTCGCTTGATAGCACAGCCTCGACGTTGGGCAATTGTTCTCCGCTTATTTTCCTGCAAAACCGATGCCAACTGATGCCCAGAAAATAATACCACAAGAAAGTCTAGCAAGAGAAATAAATTGTCTAATGAAAACGCGATAAATTGTTTGTTACAAATTGCACGGGGTTGCAAACCCGGCTAGTAACCAAATAGTTCCGTGACAAGGCCACCGTCAGGCCTTTGACTTACGGAAGTACCCTCAGCTGTGGTAATTTCTGACTTCTTTTTCCACAATCCCTGGGGTATACGTGCAGCGGTGGGCTCGGAGTGACTAACAATGTTAGGCATCTTTGGTGTCACGGTAGTCTCAACAGACGAATCTTCCATGAAAATAAACTGTCGAAGACGGAATCAGGAGTACTCAAGCCTTCCTCCTGAAGAGTCTTATCTATCCTTCTCTACCTGCGCATACACAACTAGAGAGAAAAGATAAGAACAGTCTTAAGGAATTAGAAATTCCTTAAGACGAGACAGAAATAAATAACAGAAAATTAAATTGCCTCCCCGGCAACGGCGCCAAAATTTGATGTGGTCGTTATACACCAAAAATAAAACCTAAGTCAACTAACTAAGAAGATAGCGGAAGTAGGGTCGATCTCCACAGGGAGGAAACTAATTAACTGAAATCTAAATCTGCAAGTAACAAACTGGGGTTTTGAAATGGTTTTTTAACTAAACTAAATAAGATTAAAGGAAGAAAAATAAAGGAAGAAATTAATGCGAAAGAAATCAGATAGATAAGAAATATGCTAGGATTCGGTCCACTGCAGTATCGGCATCTACGGGTCAACTAAGTCAGTCAATCTTATTAATGAGAAGAGCAATGGTTTTCTCCTCTCGGTCTCAAACCGCCCTAGGGATTTTCCTAATTAACTCTCGTCCTCTTAGGAGTCACCTATCAATTCTAAGCAAGCCTTCCCTTCCAATCTCTCGATCCAGGTCGGGGTTAACTACCTAGCCTAGTCTCCTGCGTGCACTCATTCAACTAGACCTCAATTAAATTGCTTAAGACGATTCTCACGACTAACTAAAATAATCTCTCCTAACATGCCTCTACTACAGTTTCCCTCATCCCAACATACAAGAGAATTAGCTACTCATATTATTAACGATGCTAACTAAGACGATTAAACATATGACGATAGACATAATAAAATCGCAATTAACAAACATGACAATAATAAAGCAGTAGTTAAGAAGAAAAAACAGTAATTAAGACTAAAAGAAAGGATTGAGAATAAAGAGAGAAAAGAGAAAGGAGTTTACAATCTTAGCAAATCCGGCGTAAAGAACAAATCCTACGTCGATAAACCCGAATGCAAACCAAAGATAAAGTTCAGAAACTAAGGAAGATTAATGTCTATGATCCCGAACCCTAATGGTTCTGAGTCCTAATGACTCCGAATCTCAATGTCCATCTAATGATGTAAATAAGAGTTTATATAATGCAAAACACAACTCTTAAACCCTAATTAAGCTACGGACTTAAGGCCCATGATAGATTCTACTCGATCAAGGGAAATAACCACTCGATCGAGGACTTTATTGGAGGAAATCACTCGATCGAGTAACAATTCTACTCGATCGAGCAACTTTTCAGCATTTACTTACTCGATCGACCACAGGACAGCTCGATCGAGGTCTTTTCTCTTCCACGCTCCTCGATCGACCAAAGTTATAATCGATCGAGGTCTTTTGGCCTATCGTGCAGTGTTGGACATGGCTTTGGACTTGATTGCGAGCGGTTTCACGCTTTCCCATGCAAGAGCTTCTGTTCCGTTCCTTCCATTCTCCTAAATGCATGCAAAGTGGACTGTTTCGGCTCGGTTTTCGCTACTACACAGCTTGTACCTACAAAATGGTAATGAAAGTACAAAGTAGCCAAATAGGGGCATATTGCGATATAATATCACTCAAATGACATAGAAATGCGTGCATAAATGGACTAGAAAGTCTATATAAAATACACGCATCATTCAACATGAAAACTAGATAAATAAACAAGCACAAGTAATTAAAAGACAAGTAATGAAGTAGAGATGTGTTGTGAAATAAAGAAGGAAGAGAATTAGAGAGAAGGTAGAGAGATAATAGAGAGAGACAGATCTGTGTTATTATTCCATTATAAGGGGTATATATACACATACAATAGGGGTAAAGTTTCCATAAAATAATATATTCTAGTATCCTATAAGATATGGACATCCATATTATAATATTTCATAACACTCCCCCTTGGATGTCCATTACTGAAAAACATGCCTCGTTAAAAACCTTACTACAAAAACCCTGTGGGAAAAACACTATAAAGGAAAAGAGTACAATAATCTCTAAACACGCATAACAAGCTGCCTCGTTAAAACCTTTCCATGGAAAACCCAGTGGGACAAAACCATGGATAAGGAAAAAGAGTACAGCGCGTGCTACTCCTCTTGATGATAACATGACTGTATATAACTTCAAATGAATCATGCTTTGATGTAACTTCTCGATCGTTAAATAGAATCCATTATAGTTGGTAAACTTGATATCTTCAGTTAGTAAAATTCCTTAACAAAATCAATCTTCATATGTCTTTAGAACTCACAATTCGGATGTAGTCATTCATGATGACTCTTCATCTTCATTTCAGGTAATACACCAAATAGTGAGAGAAAATAATTTCAATTCTTCTCATAACATGACATAATATTATGTTTAAAACAATTGTCATCTCAACAATCATTACTATAGCGTATCAATAATGCGCTTGTAGTGCTACCTCTTTAAAAACCTTGATAGGGAAAACCCGTTGGGACAAAATAACCTAGTCGAAGGAAAAAAGAGTGTAGCAATCATCCATATATTGGATCTATACTAGAGAAGCAACCAAATTGTTGGATAATAATAATCCACTAAATAGCTTCAGTAATTTCCTTTGCTAAACAATTGGATTGACATCCTCATTGTAGACTTTGATTAAATTATTTTTCAATCGTTATGGTACTTTTAGACCATAAAATAATTTCAAGTGTTTAACCATAAATTCATTCAGACTCAATTCTCATATGCTCAAACTTCAGGTTGAGACATCAAATAAACTCTAAAGGAGTTTTGATGTTCCATTTGGAAACTAATTACGATTGTGACAACCCTCGCGAATGCGGAAATATAAAACATACAAGCATGTGAATTATTTAGCGGAAATATGAAACTTTTAAAAACTTTTATACATGCAAGATAGAAAATACGAGGAGTGTCAAAAGTTACAAACCAAATACAAAATACTATAAGAGATGAAGTCTCTCAAAATGTTATCAATATCAAAGTGATTAGCAAACTAGCTAATAAACGTCTAGAGGTGTTTCATCCAGGGACAACGCCCGCTAGCTCACACCCGAACCCAAAATACCACAAGCAAAAAGCCATCCAATCAAGCAACCTGTTCATCCATGAAAAAACATGAACGCCACAGTCAGTGGGGAGTAACTCCGGGTTCTCCCAGCCATATCACATCAAACGTACATAGAAGGAAATACCAAAGTAGAAGCATGCATATATAGATATACATGTGAGATACGATAAGAATAGATAGGCAATTCAATATATAATGATAAAAGCATATAGAATACAAATCTGAATCCATCATGTGATACAAAGACTCGGGGAAAACACTCTTAGGCAACCGAATACGCTCACTACGCCTTGCATCTCACCGTTAGCGGTATAAGTTTGATAAGATTGAGACTCAACAAACAAACCATGCCAAGTCATGCAATGACCATGAATAATCAATCATGTAATCACGCATCCACACATAACAATACAATGACGACCTCTCTCACGGTAAATGAAACGCACTAGCACCGTGTACATGGCAAATATGATTAACAGGCATCCACGAGATCACATTTCCCTGAACGCATACACGATTCAATCCATTTCGTATATGTAGACTAATTTCCTCCTGGTAGGAACGATAATAAAACGGCTCCTAATCTAAACCTGGCCA
Source organism: Heliosperma pusillum (assembly GCA_022085475.1). NCBI lineage: Eukaryota > Viridiplantae > Streptophyta > Magnoliopsida > Caryophyllales > Caryophyllaceae > Heliosperma > Heliosperma pusillum. The sequence continues at coordinate 575 of JAIUZE010037467.1, read as the reverse complement.
GATTCTCGGAATCACATTTTCCGATTCGACATGCGATAACGTTTCGCATCCAAGACTCGGTCAATCATAGACGCCGGATTAGTACCACATTCTCGGTAGATCAATTCAAAAAAGAGGCGGAAAAGAGCTCGCGCCACTAACAAGCGTTACGCTACATGCAAATAACACAACCTCGCAAGTACACAACATTTGACGGCCGGGTCGAACAACGCATAGCGTTCAACTCCCAACAACGTCGTCGTATGCCCACTAACACATGCATTTAAGCAGTAGGATACCTCCCCGTTCCGACATTCCAGCCTTATGAACGTGGAGGTAGCCAAGGGAATGAGAGTACAAAGCACATACCAAAATAGTGCTCAAACCGTAACATTTGTAAAAACCGACTCAAAGTGGGAACATACCAAAAACCGTCACAAAAAATGAGAATAGGGAATCATATAAGTTTACATATGATAAACATGAGTCAATACATGATACATAAGCATTAGAACAAGTTTATGAAGCATAATGAATAAAAACATAGATCACCTCTCCAAAACAACGTTGTTTGGAAACCAACGAAAACAAGGGTC
>JAIUZE010037463.1:0-18491 GCA_022085475.1 Heliosperma pusillum | reverse complement strand
ATCTATATATGCATCTTCTACTTTTGTATTTTTGGTTTATGTACGTTAATGTGATATGGCTGGGTAGAACCCGAGTTACTCCCCACTGATTGTGGCGTTCATGTTTTTCATGGATGAACAGGTTGCTTGCTTGGATGGCTTTTTGGTTGTGGTATTTTGGGTTCGGGTGTGAGCTAGCGGGCGTTGGCCTGGATGAGTCACCTCTAGACGTTGTTTAGCTAGTTTTGCTAATTACTTTGATATTGGATAACATTTTGAGAGACTACGTCTCTTTGTAGTATATTTTATATTTTGGTTTGTAATTAATGACATTTCTCGTACCTTTCTAAATGCATGTGAAAAGTTTTAAAAACACCGTATTTTCCGCTATATTAATCACATGTTTGTATGTTTTATTTCCGCATTCGCGAGGGTTGTCACACCTTGTCCGCAAATTTGTTTTTTCTTCCTTCCTTCTTCTTTTTGACCCCCTAATCCTACCAACCTATAAATACCCCTCCTTCAAATTCATCCTAGACACATAACCCTAGACAGAAGAACCCTAGTAATTAATAAGGAATATCTCCTTAATTAGTACTCTAATCTCTCTTATTTAGTGATAATTACTCAATTTCCTAGTTAGTTATTGTTATATCCAGTCTTTCTCTTAGTTACTAGTGAAGATTTGGGTTGTAATTTGAAGACAAGAGGAGACTCTTATTTGATTATTAATCCAAGTTTCAATCTTTCTTACAAGTTTGGTATAATTTTTCATCTCTATTTCATTACTTGTCCTTTGATTACTTGCTCTTGTTTATTTACCTAGTTTTTATGTTGAATATGTCTTCTCTTGTTTATTTCATATCAAAGTCTTTATCTTTAATGTCTTCCTATATTAATATGAGTGAGTAGTGTATTGCTAGGGTAAGATGGGGGATTTATTGTAGGTTTATGGGTCGATTATGCTATTTGGGCATAAAGATTGAGTCTTTTGGTAGTCTACTTGTTTTGTGCACACAAGGTGTTTGTTGGAATGCTTGAATGAGTAATTTGAGTCTTTCCATGTTTTATTACTAGTTTGAGTGAGAGCTTAGACTTGTATTGTTTTTGTGTGTGTTGGATGTTTAGGGGGAAGTTAGGGCGAGAACCCAATCGAACCTTAGACTAGGGCTCGTCTCGCACCGAGAGGTTGAGACGTGCCTTTTAATCCGTCTGGCACCGAGAGGTGGAGACATGTTTAGACTCACCATTAGACTAATCTTAACCCCCACCATGATTGACCTATACTTACATTAATGAACCCATTCACCTTAGTTCCTTTTAATTCTTCTTTTATATCGCATCTTTGCCTTCTTGTTAGTCTTGTTTAGCATTAATCACCTCCAATTTGCTTCTAGCTAGAATTAAACTAGAATTCGACCAACTTACCTTAGAGCCTTAATCACCGTCCTTGTGGTTCGACCTCGACTACCCTACTACATTAGTTGAGTTATTTGTTTGACCGGGGGAAGGCGACTAACCTCACGTCAAAATGGCACCTTTGCCGGGGAAGGCGATATAGGATAAGGTAGCTTAGTCGGTTTTAGGCTTAATTCATTTTATTACTTGTTTTATCCATTTGTCCTAGTGCATCTATTTGCATTAGGACTATTTGATCTTTCTTTGAGTGCATGAGTAGGTGTTTTATCGGACCTCTTTTCTCGCTTGATCGAGAGATTGAGAAGACTTTCCGGGCAAGAAGAAGACAAGCACTTGCTTCCTTAAGAAGATCCCCCATTCTTACCTCCACAAATATTCAACCATCCACAATTGATTCATCCACCTCTCATCCCTCTAATTCTACCTTATCACCCTTCATCATACCAACAAATCACCCTCCAATCCATTCTCCCATAAATTCACCCACTTCCTCACAAAATTCCAACAACACCCTTTCGCCCACAACACCAAATTCTCCAATTCCACCAAACTCACCAACAAACAACCCTTTCATACAAGAAATGGCGGACCAACCCATGGGCTATTACAATAGGCCGGACCCTAATCGGTCTTGCTCGGCCATTAACTACGGAGCTATTGCCCCCAACATTTTTGAACTCCATCATCATGTCATCTCTTTCATTCATCAAGACATCTTCCATGGGTTGAAAAGTGAAGATGCTCATGAGCATTTGCTGGGATTTAAGGAAAAAGTGGGAACAATCAAGAGGAATGAGATCACCGAAGACCAAATCTTACTCATGCTATTTCCCTTCTCCTTGAAGAACAATGCAAGGAAATGGTTGAATTCCCATGAACCGGGAACTTTCACCACTTGGGCTAGTCTCTCAAACGCCTTCATCACCAAATTCTACCCCCCTCAAAAACCGCAAGAATAAGACATGAAATCCAAACTTTCAAGCAAAAAGAATATGAGACATTGAGTGAAGCTTGGGAGAGGTTTCGAGATCTTCTAACCTCTTGCCCTCACCATGGTATCCCGAAATGGTTGACTACTCAAATCTTCTTTCAAACTCTAGAGCAAAGATTTCGAGACATGATAGTGGCGGCTTCCGGGGGAAATTTTGATAAGATGAACAACGCCGAAATCACGGAGATGATTCAAAACATCTCCGAGATGGAGAATAGCTATGGTTCGAGAGAGAGCGAGGGTAAGAGTGAGGGGCCTAGTAGGCTTGAATTGGAGACAAAACTTAAGTTGGATGAGCTATCCAAGAAGTTTGATAATTTGGGGTTGGAAAGAGGCAAGGGACAAATTCACCATATCCAAGGGGAGAGACCTAGCCATGCTAGAGTCTACTATCTTGAGCAACCAAGGTCTCCTCCAAGGACCTAATCTCAACAACCTATTTTTGACACATGTGGTGGTGTCGGCCACACATATAACATGTGCCCTTCCTTTCCAAGAGATGACCATCTTCAACAAGATTGCTATTCTTTAAAAGATCAACCAAGGCACTCCTATCAACGCCATGGAACCTTCTACCGGGCTTTTCCCAATCAAGATCCGAGGATTTCTTATGAGGGTCAACCCTTGGACCCCAAATATCAAGCTCATCAATATCAACCACCTCCTAAACACGACCATTCAAGGTCTTACAACAACAACAACAACCAAGGCCAAAATTCGGACTCTAGGATATTTTCACATCAAAGCAACCAATCCTATGTCCCTCCTCCATTTAGAGATCAAAGAAACAACAACAACCAAAATCAACACAACAATCACAATCCTCAAAATCAACAAAATTTCCAACAACCACCCCATCGATTGAACAACCCAACTCTTCAATTGAACAAATTTTGAAGGGTATGAAGAATAGGGCTATGCAACGTGAGGCAAATACGGAACAAATGATCAAACTCTTGAGATCCGACACTCTAATGTCCAAGCTCAACAAAGAAATTTTGATTCTTACTTAGCCAACCAAGAACCCATTAATGTTAAAAAAGGGGAACATGTTCTACCGATCCAAGGTTCCCACCCTAAAGATGGCCCACCACATCACCAACAATTGCATGCTATCACTTTGGTGGGTGAGAACAAGTTGAAAATTCCTCAAAAACCCATGAGTTCTAATGAAAAGAAAACGTTGAAGGGTAAGATGGTGGAAGACCATTACCCTAGTGAAGATGAAACGGCGAGGGAAAACCAAATCACCCTACCTCCTCCAAATGTGACCCAAGATTACACACCTCCTCTACCTTTTCCCAACCGGCCCAAGGCCATAAGTAAAGAGAAGAAATTTGCAAAATTTGTGGGAATGCTAAAAAAGCTTGAAGCCTCATCACCTTTCACCGAGGTGGCGAGCCAAATGACACTTTACACCAAATTTCTTAAGGAGGTGTTGACCAAGAAGAGGAGAATAACCAATGATGGGCTTGTAGCCTTGACAACATGCCTAAGAAACTTCAAGATCCGGGGAGCTTTTCTATATTTTGTGTGGTGGGAAACATTCCGATTTCAAGAGCTCTTTGTGATCTAGGAGCTAGTGTTAGCATCCTTCCTCTCCCCCTTGAAAAAAGGCTTGGCCTTGAAGATTTGAGACCCACTTCCATGACCATACAACTTGTCGACCGCTCGGTTAAATATCCTAAGGAAAATCTTGAAGATATCCCGGTCAAAGTGGTAATATCTACATCCCCGCCGACTATGTGGTCTTGGACATCCCCGAAAACCAACAAACCCCGATTATCCTTGGGAGACCATTCATGGCAACTGGAGGTGTCATCATTGATGTCAAGAAAGGGCACCTCTCCTTTAATGTTGGTGAGAGCAAAATTGATTTTTCTTTGATGGAGGCTTTGTCCAAGCCAATGGTGGAAAGTGTCTATTCGGTGGATGTCATTGAAGGCATTGTTGCTGATTTGAGAAAAGAGAAGTGTGATGAAAGTGATGACTTGTTTGGTGTTGTTGTTTTGAAGAGTTCTAGGGAGAATGAGATAGATTGTCTTATTGATGATGAAATTGAAGCATATTTGAATTCTCCAATTCCATTTGATTTAAGCTCTTTTGAAGGTGATCCTTGGCTCCTTGACTCCTCCTCTAGTTGGGAGAGCCAAGTTGATGATATTGAAGAGGCCATGAGAGAAAATTGCTTAAGAAAGTCTCTTCTTGATGAAGAAAACGGTGAAGTTGAGGTCTTGCTTCCTCCTTCACCTACCACTTTGAAGCCTTCTATGCCCTTGCCTTTTGATCCTCTTGAGAGGGTGAGTGTTTTCACACTCTTCACCCCTCCCGTCTACCATTATAAGCCACCCAAAATTACCAATGGATGTGGAGAGTTGCCATGTGAGTCTAGCTATATCTTGCCAACATCTCCTACTTTATACCACGATGAAGACGGTGAAGAGTCGATCGAGTTTGGGTTGGGTTTGTCGGTATATTGTTCTTTGAGTCCCCTTGCTATTTACTTGTGCTTGTTTACGAGGTTTGCTCAAGAATTTGATAAGTTGCTTCGGGCTTTGAGCAACAATGATACAAAACGGAGGCAAAATTTACAAGCTTCCCTTGTGGGTATGAGTAAGTGGACCACTTCACTCCCTTGAGCATATACATTTTGATGAATTTTATTCATTCTTAGGCATTCATGCATGAGTTGAACATTGTCCCTTACTCCACTTTAAAAATACAAATAAAATTTCCTTGAATCCAACGTTTTCCCCTAAGTATCCAAATGCGAGTTAATTCAAATTAGCTCTCTTTTCATATTAATAAACAAACTTGTATCCATGTAGTTAGTTTGCATTTAGTTTAGATTCATTTCACTTTTTGCATTGTCTTTTACATATTCTTGCTATTGAAAAACCTAAACACTTGTTATTGCATTTAGTTTGCGTTCCTTTATTTTGCTCTTCCCCTCCTAGCTTTTGGACCATTGAGGACAATGTCCGATTTAAGTGTGGGGAGGAGATTAGTGTATAGATTGATTTAGAAAATTTTTTAAAAAAAAAAAATTTTTAAAAAAATCCTAAAAATTAGTTTGTATATAGTTTATTTGGTATATATTGTTGTGTGTTTCCTCTTATCTCCATCCATAGGTGCACCCCACATCATAAGAAGCACGAAATAGGGAAAATGAAGACGCTATGGTGAGATCTTTCCTATTCTCTTCTCCCTTATCTCTGTTTTCTTCTTACTTGTTGTTTGATGGGATGTGTTCATGACGATGTTGTGGATTTTGTTGATTAGCGTGTGTGCCACTTGTGTGTTGTTAGGAAATAGTATTACCTTGTGTGTCATATAGTCGGTTAGAGCATGTGCATTTAGGTTGTATACATGCTAGATTGCATCATGGCATATAGTTGCATTTAGAGAAGTGGTTTTATAAATTGTCTATTTGAAAAACTTGTTGAATGTGCATAATCCCTTCTAGCTACTTTTTCATTAATAAAGTGTTCATCTTAATCGTGGAATTTTAGACGCCCAAGGTTGTGTATTTCTAATGAGTTTTGACCCGTCCACTAATGCCGGGTCATGAGTTTGCGCTTATTCCACCTCGACAACCTCAATTGATGTGAATATTCCGTTAGTTGAAAGAATTCTTAGGTGACCGTCTTAATATGCAACCAACCTTGATTCATTGTTCTTTCAATTCTACCAACAAAAAGGAAACAACGCAAACAAGCCAAAAACATTGAGTCAAATATCATGTTTTCTTGTTTTCGTCGAGGAAATGCAAAACGGAACTTCTAGGGATTCTAGTGGGCCCACATCTAGGGTCCCGCTCGATGCCACTACGGTGGGGATACCCCTATTGTTGGTTCCGACCGCGTGTCCTTGACAAAAATCGTGTGCTTTCATATCAAAAATTGCAAGTCAAAAATGCAACTCAAAAAGAAAGAAAAAGAAAAAAAAAAGTAAAAAAAAATGTAGAAATGAAAAATTTTCCAAGCAATAAGACCCAAATCTCTTTTTCTTTTAACCTTTCTTTGATCATATAACCTTGAGTTGCATAGTGAGACGGGACGACCGTTGTGTCTCATTTAGTTGAGAGACGTGAATTCCATATGCTATTGTGCTTAATAACATCATGGGGATTTCATTTCCATCTTCCATTTTATCACTTTTGACCAAGCAAATAGTAGACGGGGCTCGAAATTTTCATTAGACTTGCACCACTAAGAGGCGAACATTTTTCCATGCTTTATGATATTAGTGGCTTATAAGAATCATGTGACAAGCTATTTTACGGGGTCGTTAATTCCACAAATTAGCTAAATCAAATAACAATTTATAAAACCAAATCTAGACTCAAACCAACCTAAGTAAAGGGTAGTAAGGGTAAGACAAGGATCGAACCCAAGGGAAGACGATGAATGCTAAAAATCTAATCTAGACTCTTGCTAAAAACCGATTAAACAAATTAATTAATCTAACCACAAATTAAAACACTAATTGAAACAAAGACTATAATTACTTACAAACTATGATATTCACAATGGTAAACAGGTAGATAACAAATAGGAAGAGAGTTTTTCATGAGAAAGGATTATCAAGCCTAAAAATCACCAACAACAACTAAATACTCAAAGATTTAAATATGGAGAAATAACTTAGTGCAATTATCCCAAGTTCCCCCACAATTAACATAGTAAAGACCCTTCTTTCCTTCCTTTCTCTAATTATCTATTACAAACTTCTAAGAACTAGCCACCATGAATTAAACCATCCATAAATGACTCAATACAACTAAACCCATACTTATTAAACCATAAGCATAAATAAAGATGCAAGCTTTAAGCACAAAACCATAGAAACATGCTAGAATCATGTAATAAAACATTAAACCATGTCCTAAATACACAATAACCCAAATTCCCCTCAAAAGATTCCAACTTTTAAACCAAAGTTACAATCTTTCAAAGTTACTTCAACAAATATCAAGACAAATCAACCAAATTCATCAAGACAAAGCAATTTAATCAAACAAACAATTACTAAGATGGTTAGTCTCAACAACCATTCATTTAACAATGAAATTCAAACAAAGGAAAATGGAATTAAATAGAGAAGGAAGGATTAAAAGGTCTTACAATGCTAAAAGGGAAGAACTTGTTCAAATTACACTTAGCAAAAGAAGATTAGCTACCCATAGTCTTCATATTACAACCAATTTCTAAGCAAAAACCCATTACAAGAGCCAAAATTGAAGAACAAAAAGAGAGAATTCTAAGGAAAATATAATGTTGTATGTTGAATGCTTGATCCCCTTCTCTCTCTTCAGATTTCTTCTTATATACCCTTGGTCCGCAAACCTAGGGGCCTTGAAAGGTGGGCTTCCAAAAGACAAGACGAGAAAAGGAAGAAAAACATGTGCTGAGAGATGACGCAGGCTGCGTCATACGACGCAGGCTGCGTCGAGCGCTGCCAAATTTTTCCTTTGCTTTCCTTCTTGACTTTCGTTGACCCCATGGATATTGACCCCGCCTTGACTTCCATTAACCCATTGGGCTTGGTCTTCATGCCTTGATGATTCATTGCTAGCCCACTTCAAGTTCCGGGTTTTTGGGTCTCGGGTTTTCGGGTTTGACTTTCATTGACTTTCGGGATTTTATTCTCAAAATTGACTTAAAATACTAAATACTAACATTATTACAAAAACTAAAATTAACATAAAACAAAGCTAATGACCCGTAAAAAGTAAAACGAAAGACTCTAAAAATTACTACTAGACACGACAATATTTGACGTTGTCAAACACCCCCACACTTGGACTTTTACTCGTCCCGAGTAAAACTCGAGATTAGCACAAATGACACGAGCCCAACAAAGTGTGTGTGGAGGTATTGACCTCTCTTCCCTCACTACACCCTTCTTATACTCCCTCTTGAACAATCCACCAATGACAAAAACAAAATAAAAAGACTCAATTCTTGTGACACTCTTCTCTCACTCCCCCTCCTTATATCATCCCTCAAGACTAAAGACACGACATGCCACCTACTCCGACTCAAATCAACTCCTCCCTCCTTATAGCTCCAAATAAAGTAGTATGACCATCTTTGCCTTATCCCAAGGCATAGCGAGATGGTCTTTCTCAACAACCTCCATACAAATCCACTCCTTATATCACCCCCTTATTACTCCACTAATGCAAATCATGGTTACTTGGTTGGCCCCAAACTTCACAATTTGCACAACCAAGCGACCACCAACATAAATCCACCAATTTGAAACAAAGTTTTGTGACTCAAAAATAAAAATAAAAGGGTCCTAAACTAGCCTCCTTCCAATTTTCCTCCTTATCACTCCCTTCTTATTCCTCCAAAAATTCTCATCATAGGAAGAATTATGCTCAATTTTTTTCATTTTTTCATTTTTCATTTTTTTCATTTTTTTTTTCTTGAAAATCCCTCATTTTGCCTAAGGTGCCCTTTCGGGTTTTCACCTTAGCTTTTCCTTTCCTCTCATTGGTGGCTCGCAACTCGATTCTTCATTTTGCCCGGAATGCCCTTTCGGGTTTTCATTCCGTCCTCGGCCACCTTCCCAATCTTGCCTAGGTGCCCACCCTTGTGGGTTTTCACCTAGCCGGGATTTTCAATTTTTTTTTTTTCTTTTCTTTTTTTCTCTTTTTTTTTTCTTTATAAAATAAAAACAAACACAATACAAGGCATCAAAACAAAACTAACTATGTACAATCTTCTCCCCCACACTTAGAATACACAATGTCCTCATTGTAGGAGAGAAGAAAAAATGTTACCTCATCAATTATCGAAAGGAGAAGACCCCGAGGCACCTCCTCGATTTCTCCTCCTATCCCTTTCTTCTCTAATCCGTCTTCTTTGCTCCATGCCTTCATCAAGGGTTGCTTGGGTGTAAGGAAAAGGGTAGCCCGGGTTTTGTTGCATGGACATCCCAAAGAGAGAGCTAGCCAAACCATAGATGTCCTCTTGTGCCACCACATCTTCATAGGAGTCTTGAAGATAGGTGTGGTGGCGCTCATTTTGAACGTTAAAGTGGCTCGTAGCTTGCTCCCTCCAAGCATTTTGGGTGGCCCACATTTCATTTTGCTCTTTTCACCTTTGATCTTGTTGTTCTCTCCAAAGACGGGCTTCCTCTTGCCCGTCTAGCATCCTCTTCCATTCCGCAGTTTGAGCCCTCTCGGCTTCCCCTCTCAATCTCTCCCTCTCCTCCACAACATTATGCCAATCATCCAAAGTCTCAAGCCTACCTCCTTGTAATTGTTGCCAAGTGTTTGAGGCATCCACCCTCCCACTAATGTGTGCCAAGACGTCGTTGGTGCTAGCAAAATAGTTAGCCATTTGTTGTTGCCATGGCTCCACGGGTGTGCTAGAACGACCCTCCGCATCAAACATGGGGGTGTCGGTATCATGGTGGCTTTGGAATGGTGATTGGAAATGGAATGGTAGTTGTTGTTGTTGTTGTTGTTGTTGTTCAAAATTTGTGGTGTGGGAAGGGCCTTGCTCAATTGCAAGGATCTCGATCTCCTCTCTCAAATGCTCACTTCCCTCACCACCTTCTCTCCTTACCCTCCTTTGCCTCAAAGGCACTTCTTCTACCTCCTCCTCCTCCGCACTACTTACCCCCAAACTCTCCTCCCTAGGACACTCAAAATCCCATGCCGCGGGTCCTCTAGGTAAAGGATTGTTTTGAGGTCTAGGCAACTTCATGTAGCTTAGCCCGTCACTTCCCAACCAAAACCCTTTCAAGGGTTGCTCTTTGCTAGTCTTAAACATATGAACTTCCTCTAGCCCAAGACGGTTGTACCTCGTCAACCCCCTACAAATGTTCACCGCTTGATCATTACCAATGCCCCCCTCATAATGCCTTACCAAGAAAGAAATCACCCCCCCCCCCACAATGGATGCTTGCCCTTGCCGATTTTTGCCTATGCTTGATGCAAGCTCTCAAAAACAAATCGGCCCAATCCGGGATCCCTACCCCCTCCGGAAGCATAGTCCACAAACAAAGCCGGATATTCTCCGGTACTTTGGTGGGTTCTCCCGCGGAGTTGAAAATGGTGGTGAGGAATCTTGTGATTAGGCGGAGTACGGGGTGGGTGATGGCTGACAGTTTGGCATCCTTAGACGGGCCGTGGTCATCGGCAATGTTACCCCACATCAAATGCATTTTGCCCCTTGGGCACCTAATGTCTACGGGTTGCTTGGTGATTTTGAGGATTTGACGGATTTCGGAAGTTGAGGCATTATGCCAAGTTTGGTTCAATCGGAATCGGTAGGCTTTCTCCTCACCTTCGGGCACATCCAACTCCGACAAGGTTGCTAGAAACTCGTATGCGAAACTCCTATAGGTGTAATCCCAGGAGTTTGGCTCGAGATAAGCCTCTAGCCATACTTTAGCTAGCATGTCCCTTGTCAAGTTGAACATGCCTAAGGCATGGAGGGTGTTTGGGCAAAAGAATTTGGTGGCTACAAGAGGGTGAGTGGTTATTTGATCCCAAATTTTCTTATTTTGAGCTGGCAACCTCTCATAGCCCATGAACACCGCTTCAACCTCGGTGTCGGGCTCACTCACCGCGGCCCTCTTATTTTTCCCTTTTCCAAACAACTTGGAGATTTTTGGTGCCATTTCTGCAAAAATTAACAAACAACACACTACAACAACAACAAGCAATCACTCGAAAGATTTTTCACTCAAGCAATTCAACAAACACTTGGTGTGCAACAATTTCTACACCTCAAGAAGCTAGTGTTTGTTGAATTTCTTTTCCTTTCTCAGAAAACTTTGTCCAATCCTAACTACACAATCAATCAAGGGAAGGGGGAACTCAACCTAAGACTAATTCTAGCCTAATTCGAGCAAAAACTTGAAGAATAATGAAAAAGTCGAGTATGAAGTTATACCTTTGCTTTTCCACAAGATTCAAGCTCCTTGATGATTAGAATAGGTAGGAATTCGACAAATAGCCTTAGAAACCCAACAAAAGACCCGAAAAAACGAATTTGAGGGAAAAAAATCTAGGTTTTTAAGACGGATTTTTCTGAGATTTTGAGTGAATGAGATTGATTTTGGGGTTATAGAAGGTAGAATAATGATTAGGATGAAGAATTGGATTGATTTTGATGAAAGTTTTGGAAGATTTGAGTGAGAAAGATGGATTTTTGAGGGATTGGGGTTGGTTTTGGTGTGTTTGTCGTGAAAAGCAAAGAAGAAGATGGGGTTTTTGTGTTTATGAAGAACACGGGCAAAGGATAGAAAATAAACTGAAAACTGCATTCGACGCAGGCTGCGTCCTTCACTGCCGGTTCTTCCTAGCTTTTGCACTTAGCAAAATTTTTGCTAAGTGCTCCATACACCCCCATACTTGCAATTTCACTCCAATGGCCCATAATAACCTCCAATATCCGAATTCCATTGATTTCCGAACTTTTTATCCGTGGCACGCATCCCGAGGCGGCCAAAAACTCGTAAAACTTCACAAAACCGTTAGTAACTTCAAAAAAATTTTGTTTGATGCAATGTCTAACTAACTAAAAACAACTCAAATGCTAAGATTTAACAAAGAAACTTCAAAGAAATATTCACAAGGATAGAGTATGTACATGTTTTGCCGTTTATTTAGAGTCGATGGCTCGACTTAGCTATTTCAAGCTTTTCAACTTTGATAAATGGGGTCTTCAAGCAAGACCTCCTCTTCCCCCTCCCGGGCACATCCTTGGAAGTAGTGTTTGAGACGGTGGCCATTCACTTTGAGGAGCTTTCCATCCCCGGACCCCTCCACTTCAATAGCTCCATGGGTAAACACTTTCTTGACGGTGTAAGGTCCAAACCATCTTGACCTCAACTTGCCCGGAAAGAGCTTAAACCGGTTTTGGAACACAAGAACTTTATCACCCTCCTTGAAAACTCGACGGTTTATCATCCCATCATGCCATCTTCTTGTTTTCTCTTTGTAGATGGAAGAGTTCTCATAAGCATCTTGGCGAATTTCTTCAAGTTCTTGTAATTGAAGCTTTCGGTGCATACCGCTCTCATCTTGGTTTTGGTTGAAAGATTTGATAGCCCAATAGGCTTTGTGCTCAACCTCCACGGGGAGGTGGCAAGCCTTGCCATAGATGAGACGGAATGGGGACATGCCAATGGGGGTTTTGAAAGCGGTCCTATATGCCCACAATGCATCAACTAGCCTCTTACTCCAATCCTTTCTATCCGGATTCACCGTCTTTTCAAGTATTCCTTTAATTTCACGGTTTGAGAGTTCGGCTTGCCCGTTTGTTTGTGGGTGATAGGCCGTGGAAATTTTATGATTCACCCCATACCTCTTGAGAAGGCCTCCAATCACCTTGTTGCAAAAATGGGTCCCCCTATCACTAATGATAGCCCTTGGAAAGCCAAACCGAGAGAATATGTTCTCTTGAATGAAAATGGCTACTACCTTGGCATCATCGGTGCGGGTAGGAATTGCTTCAACCCATTTTGATACATAGTCCACCGCCAAGAGGATGTACAAATAACCACCGGAATTTGGAAAAGGGCCCATAAAATCAATTCCCCACACATCAAAGATCTCACAATATAGAAGAGGTTGTTGTGGCATCTCATTTCTCTTTGTCAAATTCCCCACCCTTTGACATCGGTCACAAGTCTTTACAAATTTGTGGGCATCTTTAAAAAGGCTTGGCCAAAAGAAACCGCATTCAAGCACTTTTCTAGCGGTTCTTTGTGGCCCAAAATGTCCTCCACAAGCATAGTCATGACAATGATGTAAGATGGAAGGGAATCTCACTCTCGGGCACACATCTTCTCACAAGTTGATCTTGGCAAAACTTCCATAAGTAAGGATCATCCCATGTATAGTACTTGGCATCGGATTTGACTTTGCTCTTTTGATGAGAAGAGAAATGGCTTGGAAGCCGCTTTGTCACCAAATAGTTGACCATGGTAGCATACCATGGCTCCTCCACTTGTATAGCATAAAGTGACTCATGAGGGAGACCTCCTTCAACCTCCTCAAGAGGGCATGATAGTCTTCCTTCATGGTTTAGCCGGCTCAAATGATCCGCCACCACATTCTTCACTCCTTTCTTGTCTTTTATTTCCACATCAAACTCACTTAGAAGAAGAATCCATCTCAACAACCTTGGCTTTGCATCCTTCTTTGCCACAAGGTATCTAATGGCGGCATGATCGGTGTAGATGATCACCTTTGTGCCCAAGAGATAAGATCGGAATTTTTCTAGAGCATAAATCACACCAAGGAATTCCTTCTCCGTCGTGGAATAGTTCTTTTGAGCATCATTCAAGAGGGTAGAAGCATATTGGATCACATGGGGTCCCTTGTCACTCTTTTGACCCAAAACCACTCCCAATGCATAGTCACTTGCATCGGTCATGATTTCAAATGGAAGATCCCATCGTGGTGCTTGAATAATTGGTGCGGTGACCAATCTCTCCTTCAAGTCATTGAATGCTTTCCTACATTTGTCATCAAAAACAAATTCCGCTTCTTTGTGCAAAAGCTTGCATAAAGGGTTAGCAATCTTGGAAAAATCCTTAATAAATCTCCGGTAGAAACCGGCATGTCCTAGAAAAGACCTAATGTCTCGGGTGTTAGAGGGATAAGGTAAAGTTTTTATGATGTCAACCTTAGCCTTATCCACCTCAACCCCCCTTTCCGACACTACATGTCCTAAAACGATGCCACTAGTCACCATGAAATGACATTTTTCGGAGTTTAAAATGAGATGAGACTCTTGGCATCGCTCTAAGACAAGAGCAAGGTGTTTTAGACATGCATCATAGGAGTCCCCATGGACGGTGAAATCGTCCATGAATACTTCTATGATTCGTTCTACATAGTCGGAGAAAATACTCAACATGCACCGTTGAAAAGTCCCCGGTGCATTACACAAACCAAAGGGCATACGACGATAAGCAAATGTACCAAATGGGCATGTGAATGTGGTCTTGACTTGGTCCTCGGGTGCGATTGGGATTTGAAAATACCCCGAGTAACCGTCAAGGAAACAATAGAAAGCTTTCCCCGCTAATCTTTCTAACATTTGATCAATAAATGGTAGCGGGAAATGGTCTTTCAATGTTACCGCATTCAAGCGGCGGTAGTCAATACACACTCTCCAACCGGTTTGTGGTCGGGTGGAGACCAAGTCTCCTTGTGCATTCTTGACTACCGTCACTCCTCCCTTTTTGGGTACGACTTGAGTTGGGCTAACCCAACGAGAGTCG
This sequence comes from Heliosperma pusillum, assembly GCA_022085475.1. Taxonomy (NCBI): domain Eukaryota; kingdom Viridiplantae; phylum Streptophyta; class Magnoliopsida; order Caryophyllales; family Caryophyllaceae; genus Heliosperma; species Heliosperma pusillum. The sequence continues at coordinate 3,841 of JAIUZE010037463.1, read as the reverse complement.
GAAATAGGGAAAATGATACCCATTTGCAATAGCTTAATTACCTCTTCTTGCACTACCTCCGCCATGGGTGGATTGAGCCTCCTTTGGGGTTGTCGGACCGGTTTGGCATCCACTTCAAGTCGTATCTTGTGCATGCAAGTCACCGGGCTTATCCCTTTTAGGTCCGCTATGCTCCACCCAAATGTTTCCTTATGCTTTTCAAGTAGTGATACCAATTTGCCTTCTTGGTCCTCGGTGAGTGTGCTTGAAATGATAAGTGGTAGGGTGTTCTTGTCCCCTAGAAAGATGTACTTTAAATGGCTTGGGAGGGTCTTCAACTCGACCTTAGGAGGTTGGATAATGGAAGGGAGGGGCTTGTGGAGTGGAATACTCAAGGCAAACAACTCGGACAAGTTCGCCAGTGCAGGACGCAGGCTGCGTCCAGTGACGCAGGCTGCGTCGTACGACGCAGGCTGCGTCGTGTGACGCAGGCTGCGTCGTGTGACGCAGGCTGCGTCGAGCACTGCCTTGCCCTGTTTTCAGCATCTCTATGACGTTGAGCTCCTCATATGTTTCTATGGGCTCTTCCTTCTCCAAGTCTTCAAGACATTCCTGCACATCAACGGCCAACAACAAGCGCAAACCTTCCTCTTCCATGGGGTTAGTTAAAGCTACCTCGAGTGGGTCTCTATCACAAAGTTTATACATTTGATTCACTAATGGCTCAAAAATATCCAAGAAGAAACAAGATTGATGGTCACTCGGGTGCCTCATGGAGTCATATATATTGTAAGTTAATCTTTTCCCTTCAAACTCCATAGTCAAGCACCCGTTTGAAACATCGATCTTGGTATTTGAAGTTTTCATAAACGGCCTACCAAGAAGGAGAGGGGTGGCACTAGAGCTAGATTCCATATATAAGACGTAGAAATCCGCCGGAAAGACAAGATTATCGACTTCCACTAGTACATCCTCTAGCATGCCCTTGGGGTAAACACTAGACCTATCGGCAAGTTGAATGACTACCCCGGTCTTAGACAAAGGTCCTAAACCTAGGGTCTCATAGATAGATAGAGGCATGACATTTATAGAAGCCCCAAGGTCTAGCATGGCACGTTTAAAACTTTTCCCCCCAATAGTGCAAGGAATAGTGAACATGCCCGGGTCTCCACATTTCTTTGGTAAATTTTGTTTGAAAATGGCCGACACATGTTCACTCACCCTAACCTTATGGGTTCCCTTCTTTGGATTTCTCCTAGGTGTACAAAGTTCTTTCAAGAACTTTGCATACCTAGGGACACTATTCAACAAGTTAAGAAGCGGGATGTTTACCTCACATTTCCGGAAAGTCGCATATAAGTCATTCTCCTTGGCATATTTCCTTGTGCTTATCAAAGCACTAGGAAATGGGACTTCCGGTATGTACTCCTCCACTTCATCATCTTCAATAGTGTCTTTGCCCTTCCTTGAAATGTCTCCCTTGGGGTCCTTGCTTGTGGATCCCCCTTTCTCATTCTTCGATATCTCTTCCTGACCAACCACCAATTCTCCTTGGTCTTCAATCTCAATGGTTTCCATCTCAATATTCTTCATCTTTTCCTTTCCTTTGCCAAGGGGGTTTACTTCCAACTCTTTGCCTCCCCTCAATGTCATGGCACTAGCATTTTCCCTTGGTGGGGGAATGGTTTGAGATGGAAATCTTGTGGAGCTTGAGGCTTGGGATTTTGATAAATTTGAGGCCATTTGGGATAGTTGGATTTCCAAGTTGTTCACCCTAAGGTTGTTAGCCTCCCTATCCTTTCTTGCTTCCTCTCTATCCCTCCTTGCCTCCTCCCTATCCTTCTCTTGATTGGCAAGAAGTGTTTGCAAGATGTCACTCAAGTTCCCTTGAGAAGAAGAAGAATTCCCTTGATTTGGATTTTGGTTTGGTTGTCTTTGGGATTGAGAATTACTTGGAAAATTTGAGTTGTTGGGTCTTGGGTTGTTGTTGAAATTTCTTTGGGGATTTTGGTTGAAATTGGTGTTTCGGTTTTGGGTTGGATTTTGGGCTCTCAAGTGGTTGAATTGACCATTTTCAAAACTCTTTGACTTGTCTCCTCCCCACCCCAAAAGATCACGATTTCCCACGTGGTTATACATTCCTCCACCACTTGGGTTTCTAGCATTGTAATTCTCATACCCCATGGCATTGACACTCTCCATGGTGGCTCCTTGCTCAATCATGATGTAACATGTATTTGTAGCATGTTCACCTCCACAATAAGAACATTCAAGTGATTCGGGGTGTTGAGAAAATGAGCTACTTTTGTTGACAACCAAGTTGGATACCAAGCTTTTGAGTTCACCCATCTCTTGCATGAGTTTGTGATTTTGAGAGGCATGAGAATCTTCCATGGAAGAAACATTTCTAGAGCTTCCTCCCCTTTCATTCTTCCTCCCGTAGATTCTTGTGTTCATAGCCAACTTCTCAATAATGTTGTTGGCCTCGGCCACATTAAGTGTATCAATACCACCTCCGGTGGCGGCTATAATCATCGGTTGGTCGTTTTGGCATAATCCTTCATTGAAGGCCGTCAATAAATCGTCACCCGACATTCCATGATACGGGCACCTTGCCACGAGGCTTTTGAATCGCTCCCAATAGTCATAGAGAGTTTCCCCCATGTCTTGCTCAATGTTAGTGATGAGCTTCTTTGAGTGGTTATGCCTCGAATCCGGGTAGTATTTCTCAAGAAATTTCTTCTTCAAACCCACCCAAGTAGTGACGGAATGGGCCGGAAGACAAAATAACCATTCCTTAGCGGCATCTTGTAGAGAGAATGGAAATGCCCTAAGCTTAAATTGGTCTTCGGTCACTCCTTGAGGGATGGCCCCTTGGCATATCATGTGAAATTCGGCCAAGTGCCTATTGGGATAATTCCCCACCATTCCATGAAATCTTGGCAAATTATGAACAAAGAACCCCTTTAGCTCGAAATTTACATCCCCCATGGGAGGGTATGCGATACACAACGGTTGCTCTTCATAGTTTCTTGCCCGGATTTCACCAATAGTTTTATTATCTTCCATTTCGGGTGGGTAGATGATGTTCAAGGGTGGTGGTCTCCTAGGAGGTGACTCAAACGCTTGTTCTTGTGGTTCTTGAAAAATATTGTTCTCAAATTCCTCTTCACTAGGCTCCCTCCAAAAGGGTCTCCTATAGAGGGGATTCAAAAACAACCAATTGGAAATGCTACTAGAAGCCGGGTCAATGTCTTGGTCACCAAGTCCCTCTTGTGACCTAGGCATAAACTCTAAAACACTTCAACAACACAATTAGTAACTTCAACACCAAGTAACCTACAAACAATACAAAAATAAATATTTGAAAAAAAACAATCTAAACAAATTATGACACTAACAAGAATTTCAATTTGATATTAGCTATATTGCCTTCCCCGGCAACGGCGCCAAATTTGACAAGCTATTTTACGGGGTCGTTAATTCCACAAATTAGCTAAATCAAATAACAATTTATAAAACCAAATCTAGACTCAAACCAACCTAAGTAAAGGGTAGTAAGGGTAAGACAAGGATCGAACCCAAGGGAAGGCGATGAATGCTAAAAATCTAATCTAGACTCTTGCTAAAACCGATTAAACAAATTAATTAATCTAACCACAAATTAAAACACTAATTGAAACAAAGACTAGAATTACTTACAAACTATGATATTCACAATGGTAAACATGTAGATAACAAAAAGGAAGAGAGTTTTTCATGAGAAAGGATTATCAAGCCTAAAAATCACCAACAACAACTAAATACTCAAAGATTTAAATATGGAGAAATAACTTAGTGCAATTATCCCAAGTCCCCCCAC
>JAIUZE010037460.1:0-19293 GCA_022085475.1 Heliosperma pusillum | reverse complement strand
AACTTAAGTTACAAAAACATTCACTAGCAAGATTCGTGATAGTTATGATACCCGCATTCCTATTGCATTTATCTGTATTTATAAACAAGCGCGGACTACAGTCCTGTTCTTTCCGCTTTAATTTCAGCTTGTTTTATACCAGCTAGACTCTATTCAACACAGTTTAGTTTAACTTTAACCAGTTACATCCAATTCATCTTTTCACAAAATTAAGTCTTACTTCAACATCATTCACTTCAACTCGGCTCCGTTCAATTCAGTTCAATTAAGCTCAGTTCAGCTCATTAGTCATTTCAGCCGAAAAAAACATGGTCGTAGCACATTGCTCTCTTTTCTTGCATTGCCTCCATGAACATGGGGAGCTCATTTGACCATATTTAATCATTTCACAAATTGCTTATATTTTCTATTTTCATATCTAATTGTACTTGAGATGGACTAGCCCTTGATTACTCACGCACGACGACAATACACGTAAAGAAAACTTTTTTATGTTATTGTTTCAGGGGGCGTTTGGTTCGTATAAGGGAAAGGGAAAAGGAATTACAAAGGGAAATAAGGGGTAATGACAAAGTTTCCCTTTGATATCCTTAGTTGTTTGGTTTGATATTAGTAAGGAATGAAAAAATAGACCCAATAATAAACCACCACCCTATACCACTAGTATCACCCCAAACAACCTCTACTGGTGCCCACCTCAACAACCCCGACAGCCAATGCTTCCCTTGTTAGCCACCTCACCTCGACGGCATCGTTCCTCGCCGGACCGCCTACCTACACCACACCACTTCTTATTTCAAACCCACAACCCCAACACTAGATATGGTGTTTTGAGGGGGGTTTTGGGCCTTAGGAAAGTTTTGACGGTGGTAGAGTGGAGGTTACGAAACGGGGAAGGGTTGTGTATGATGAGTGAAGCAGGGAGAGCGTGCCGGCGATGGTGGTGTGGATGTCGCCCGCGCTGGCGTCAGTCGAGAGTGGTGGTGACGGGTGTAAGTGGGGGCGGCGGCGTGAAGTCAGGATAACGATGGACAGGTTGGCATGGTGGTACATGGTGGTCACATGTTTGGTGGTGATAATTGATGATGGTGGGTGGTGGCAAATGTGTTAGGTGAGTTTGAAGGGGAAACAAAATTCATTCCCTTGGGGGGTGAGGGGTAAGGACATAAAAGAGTTTAGGGATAAGGGAGGGAATGTCATTTCCTTTGTTCATGTCAAACAAACACAAACAAAGGCAATTATTAAGTCCCATTTCCTTTCCCTTTTCTTTAGACCTCCAGCCAAACAGCCCCTCATTTCCATGATAATACATATTTAGAAATATACTGCAAAATCTTTCGATTGATACTACTCTGTATAATAGAGGTCCTCCCACCGCAAATTAAATGATCTACACTCGCATTTCTTGTATTTCGAGTACCTAGGGAGTACTTATAAGTCGGGATACTGTAAGAATTATTATATTAATATTATTTATTTCTCTATTGTGTGGACCTAATTACTGATATTAGTTGCCTTAATTAAATAATGGTTAAATATATTGTTTCGGGTTTTTATTAGGAGTCCTAGTTTAAGTAGATTACGGTTAATAGTTACAGGCTATTAACATATCTGACTACTTATTCTATTAAGCCCCTCCTGCCACCTCTATATATAAGCACACCTGTTTGTGCTTTAACTTAATTCATTCATATTAAGAAACACACATAAAGAAAGTGAATTAGAGAATAAGGAAGGCAGGAGAAGGCAAAGCTAAGGGTTCATCTTTTATCTTTCTCAAGTGATTTTATTATCAGATCTAATGGCTACATCACGTAAGTACCTTTCAGTAATTATTGCTTTAATCAAGATCCTATAATTTATGTTTACATGTGGTATCAGAGCATGGTTGTGATTATAGTTGTAATTCTGATTAATGTTCTAATTATGTTTTTTTATGAATGAATTTAATGTTTTAATCATGATGTTGTAACATTCATTCATAATTGATTGTATACCCTTATGATAGATATTGTATCCTTATACCATAATCGTTTCCGCTGCCATAATCGAATTATTTCGTTTTTAATTGATCTATGATGATTTCTATATGATTTATGATGAATATTTGCGCTGCCCTAATTCGATTTGTATGTTTATTATGATTATTATACGTTATGAATGTCGTCTGATCTCTAACCTACTCGATCGAGGCGGTTTATTCTTGCTCTTGCTCGATCGAGCTTAATGCTTACTCGATCGAGTCTTTCCTGTTTTGCTCCTGCTCGATCGAGCTTACTGTTTTACTCGATCGAGGTTTTCCGTTTTACTGTTGCTCGATCGAGCTTAATGTTTACTCGATCGAGGTTTTTCCTTTTGCTTTTGCTCGATCGAGCTGATGGTGTACTCGATCGAGTGGTTCCGTTTTGCCTTGTTCTCGATCGAGCTAAAGTTTTTCTCGATCGAGATGCTTTGTTTATTTTCTACTCGATCGAGCTGTTGTTGTATTCGATCGAGGACTTCCCGTGCTGTTTCGATACTTATCGTCTGTTTTTACCGTATGCTTATATGATATTATGTCGTTATGCTTATAGAATTAATTTTTAGCGTACATTCTTATTATATATCAATTATACATTAATTATATCTTATGTATCGATTAAAGGAGACCTCCGCATTATGACGTGTTGAAATTCACCACAGTGATTTCATCTCGTACGCGATCAGATCTCATAATGTAATTGGGCATTCACATTATGTTGATGTTCACCACAGTGGACTCAAATTATGCAGTGAATATCCGACTAAGCATACATTCTTATTGAAGATTAATTATATCTTATGTATCGATTAAAGGAGACCTTCGCATTATGACAAGTTGAAATTCACCACAGTGATTTCATCTCGTACGCGATCAGATCTCATAATGTAATTGGGCATTCACATTATGTTGATGTTCACTACAGTGGACTCAAATTATGCAGTGAATATCCGACTAAGCATACATCCTTATTGAAGACTAATTATATATTATGTATCGATTAAAGGAGACCTTCGCATTATGACGAGTTGAAATTCACCACAGTGATTTCCTCTCGTACGCGATCAGATCTCATAATGTAATTGGGCATTCACATTATGTTGATGTTCACCACAGTGGACTCAAATTATACAGTGAATATCCGACTAAGCATCTAATGGGGTGAAATAACTTGTATTAAGGTTTTACCCACAGGTAACCTGACATTAAAGTGAAACACTCATTAAAGAGAGTATACTTGATTATGTAATTAAGCATGCGTAGGTTGTCCACAGATATTGCACTTGCTTAATGAATGTTTATGAGTTACTCATTTAAGTCTCAAGCCTTAGTCATAATTGCTATTGTGTGATAAACTCAAAGCCTAATGTTCTGAGCATTGTTCATAATGCAGTACCGTTGCAAAGCTCTCTCAATAACTTGACAGTCTTTGCTTAAAGTTCTTACGACTTACCACTGCACCAAACTTTAAATCCTCCATTTCGGAGACAGGCTGTACTACAGCCAGTAAGTACTTGGAAATCATTAAGGAACGCTTTCAGACTACCGATAAAGCGGTAGCTGGAAGGCTTATGTCTGAACTTACCATTGTTAAGTATAATGAGAATGTCACCACCATGCAGCAACATGTGCTGCACATGACGAATCTGGCAGCTAAGTTGGGGAAAACTGGGCATGAAAGTTGAGGATCCGTTCCTTACCCAGTTTATAATCAACTCTCTGCCTAATAAGTCTGATGTTTTTCACCTTCATTACAACACCGTTAAAGAAATTTGGAGTGTTAATTAATTGACCAATAAACTGGTTCAGGAAGCAGCAAGAATCAAACAGAAAGATGAGGCTGATGCCTCAAGTAAGAATGGTGGTCTACCCCAGGCACATCATGTGCATCATGTAAGCGGGAAATCTAAAGGTAAGTTTAGAAACAGAAAGGGCATTAAGTCAAGCCCTTCTGATAAACCGTCTGCATCTGGCATAAAGAAGGAAATTAAGAAGCAGGAAAGTTGCTTTTTCTGTCTGGGCACTTTCAGCAAGACTGCATAAAGCGTAAGAATTGGTTCGAAAAGAAGGGTAAGCCTTTGGCTTTAGTATGTTTCGAATCAAATTATGCTGAAATTCCTTCTAATACATGGTGGCTAGATACAGGCTCTAATGAAAGTTCCTCCTTCTTGTGGCATAAACGTTTGGCCCATATTTCAAGAGAAAGAATGAACATATTGGTTAAAAACAATATGTTACCTTCTCTTGATTTTACGGATTTTGGGACGTGTGTGGAATGCATTAAAGGTAAGCAAACCAAACACACCAAGAAAGGGTCCACAAGAAGCACTGCGCTATTAGAAATTATACATACAGACATTTGTGGTCCTTTTGATGTTCCCTCCATGAGCGGAGAGAAATATTTCATCACATTTATCGATGATTATTCACGTTATTGTTACCTTTACCTTTTGCATGAAAAAATCTCAATCAGTAAACGCTTTAGAGGTTTACATTAAGGAGGTGGAAAGGCAATTGGGAAAGAAAGTGAAAATCATAAGGTCAGATAGAGGTGGTGAATATTATGGCAAATATGATGAATCAGGACAACATCCTGGTCCCTTTGCAAAACTCCTTGAAAGTTTGGGTATTGTCCCTCAGTACACAACTCCTGGTTCTTCATGGATGAATGGTGTAGCTGAGAGGCGTAATCGAACCCTATTAGAGACTGTAAGGACAAGGATGAGTAATACCAACTTACCCATGAAGTTGTGGATGCATGCCCTTATGACTGCTGTGTATGTTGGAAACCGGGTTCCCAGTAAGGCAGTTTCAAAGACACCATTTGAACTGTGGAAAGGGTGGAAACCGAGTCTTCAACATTTACATGTATGGGGATGCCCAGCAGAGGCACGCATTTATAATCCACATGAAAGGAAACTCGATCAAATAACCATTAGTGGGTTCTTTATCGGTTATCCAGAAAAGTCTAAAGAGTATAGGTTTTACTGTCCTACACACAAAACAAGAATTGTGGAAACCGGAAATGCCAAATTCCTTGAGAATGGCGAAGTTAGTGGGAGTGATCAGGTAAGGGATGTCATAGTCAATGAAGTTAGGGTGGCAATTCCAGCTTCTCTGCCCCCAATTTCAATTGATGAAGTTCCACATAATGATAATGTTGACCCAGTCAATATTGTGGAACCTAACGTTGATGACCCTCCACTCCCGAATGATAACATTGCCACTGAAGTTGTTGATACAGCCAATGAAATAGTATTAAGAAGGTCCACAAGACCTAGAAAGCCAACTACTTCAGATGACTATGTATATCTACAACAATGTGAATTTGACATTAGTATTGATAATGATCCGGTTACGTTTTCACAAGCTATGAATTGTAATGATTCCGATAAATGGATTAATGCCATGAAAGAAGAGATGGAGTCTATGGCTAAGAATGAGGTCTGGGAGTTGGTCAATTTACCAGTAGGTCATAAGGCTGTCGGCTGCAAGTGGGTCTTTAAGACCAAGCGCGACTCCTCAGGTAATATTGAACGACATAAAGCCAGACTGGTAGCTAAAGGCTTTAATCAGAAAGAAGGCATTGATTATAATGAAACCTTCTCTCCAGTTTCTAAGAAGGATTCATTACGGATCATTTTAGCTTTTGTAGCTCATTTTGATTTAGAGCTACATCAAATGGATGTGAAAACGGCATTCTTGAATGGGAGTTTGGAAGAAGAAGTCTACATGGCTCAGCCTGAAGGCTTCATTATTGATGGCAAAGAGGACAAAGTCTGTATATTAAAGAAGTCATTTATGGACTTAAGCAAGCTTCTCGACAATGGTATATTAAGTTCCATAATACCATTACCTCCTTTGGGTTTCAAGAAAACACTGTTGATCAGTGTATATACCTAAAGATCAGTGGGAGTAAGTTTGCATTTTGGTCTTATATGTCGATGACATACTTATTGCAAGCAGTGATTTGGGACCATTACGTCAAACTAAAGATTTCCTATCAAGCAACTTTGAGATGAAAGATATGGGAGAGGCGTCCTATGTGATCGGGGTGGAAATATCTCGAGACAGATCACAAAGGACATTAGGGTTGTCTCAGAAAGCCTATATCAGTAAAGTTTTAGAAAGATTTAACATGGTAAAATGTAATCCCAATGATGTTCCTATTCAGAAAGGGGATAAGTTCAGCTTAAGTATGTGTCCTAAGACTGAGCTAGAACGAAATACCATGAAAAACTTTCCTTATGCATCTCTGGTTGGAAGCTTAATGTATGCGCAGGTCTGTACAAGACCTGACATAAGTTTTGCAGTAGGTATGTTGGGTCGATATCAGTCCAATCCTGAAATGGGTTATTGGATATGCTGACTCAGATTTTGGTGGATGCGTGAACTCAAGGAAAAGCACTTTTGGTTATGTGTTTGTTTTAGCTTGGGGAGCAATCTCCTGGAAAAGTGATAAACAAACAATTATTGCCTCATCCACTATGGAAGTTGAATTTGTAGCGTGCTTTGAGGCTACTATTCAAGCTTTATGGTTGCGGAATTCTCCTTCAGGGCTTAGCATTATGCATTATGTTGCAAGGCCGTTGAAAATTTATTGTGATATTACCGCAGCTGTCTTCTTTTCGAAGAATGACAAGTATTCTAAAGGAATAAAGCACATGGAAGTGAAATACTTGTCAGTTAAGGAGGAAGTTCGGAAAAACACTGTGTCAATTGAGCACATTATGACTAGTGCTAATATAGCAAATCTTTTAACTAAGGGATTACCTCCAAAGACATTTTTGAAGCATGCTATTGATATGGGTCTGGAGGATAATCATTAAGGCTTTTCGTTTATGTATGGATCATGCTAGTGCTTTGTAATAATGACACTTATGTTTTGATTAATCGATTTATGTTTTATTATGATGATGATTTCCGAACACTTTTCTGTATCGTATTATTGTTATTGTATACATTATTGTTGCACGATTAACAGAATTAGTCCTTTTCCTCAAGGACATTATTTGGGGATTATGTTTGCTCCTTGTACAGACTGATTATTCTAAGTGATTGGTCCGTAGTACATGGAAGGACCACTTCTCTTTTATAGTAGTGTCTCCGCCATGACTCAACCAGTTGTTCAGGGATGATCAGGGTAATTAAGATAAACCCATTATGTATTCATTTAATCGTCTACGCGCCTTATGTTACAATTAAGCGTGACATTATGTTTTAATCAGTAATATGGTCCAAGTGGGAGAATGTAAGAATTATTATATTAATATTATTTAATTCTCTATTGTGTGGACCTAATTACTGATATTAGTTGCCTTAATTAAATAATGGTTAAATATATTGTTTCGGGTTTTTATTAGGAGTCCTAGTTTAAGTAGATTACGGTTAATAGTTACAGGCTATTAACATATCTGACTACTTATTCTATTAAGCCCCTCCTGCCACCTCTATATATAAGCACACATGTTTGTGCTTTAACTTAATTCATTCATATTAAGAAACACACATAAAGAAAGTGAATTAGAGAATAACGAAGGCAGGAGAAGGCAAAGCTAAGGGTTCATCTTTTATCTTTCTCAAGTGATTTTATTATCAGATCTAATGGCTACATCACGTAAGTACCTTTCAGTAATTATTGCTTTAATCAAGATCCTATAATTTATGTTTACAGATACTCTCTTTCCCCCTTCCTTGATGAACAAAGCTAACAAGTGTAACAACTCTATCAAGGCGCATTTCTTACGCTAGTCACCAAGTGAAAAAGCTATAATTCAACATTTTCTTTTTGAATTGGAAAGGATACAAATATACAATTAAAACATTTATTAGAGAATGTCAAAACATAAGTTACGTATATGCTTACCATAGGCGTTTTTCACATAAATTACTTTCGACTAGATTACATTGGGGGTCAGTGTCACACACATAAGGTATGTCAATAAGCCCATCAAAAACCTAAACAATCTAATTCACTTTCCCGGCATAAAATAATGGGCGTGATTTAACAAATCCCTTAAATAAAATTGAAAATATCAAAGTAGTGAAACATATAAAACTTTAGTTTCTTTAGTGAATAACATATAGTATGATCGATCTCAAAACCGAATATGTAAATAACACTCACAAAATAACAAGCTATAGTCTATAGACTATAAAAGATTATGACTCTCTTAAGATGGGTATATCCGTTTTAAGAATAAAAGGATCAAATAATGATTCACTTGTCTAAATAGGTCAAATAATTTGCTAGTATTTAAGAATTTTGTTTTTGTCTTACTCATGTATTTGACCCGTATTCAACTTGTGACGGATAATATATGTCTTCAATGAGAATTAGTGGATAACAAAATAGTCAAAATTGTTTAAATAATTTGCTACAATCAGTCAATCACATGAGTAAAGATATTTACGTAGCATTGAAATAGTTAAATTGTCATTCAAGTGGGTATAACCGTATAAGAGCATGGAACTCTACATTGAAGTGGGCCATTTGTTTAATCGTTTTAAGTAATGGGAAAAGGCCAACAGATGTAACCGTTGGTTTCAACCCAAAGATCAGGGTGAGCCGGCCCAGTCTCAACCACCCAAAGATCCCCATCTGGTCCTTCTTTTTCATACTAGTTGTTAGACCGTGTACAACGCGTGCGGTCCTCCAATTTCCAAGGAAATTCATCGTAGATAAATTCAGCAATCACAATTATTACTAAGGGTGTTCGCTCACTGGTCTACACCAAAGATTAGATCAGATTGGACCGTATTTTATTTGGTCTGATCCACGTTCCACCTGTTTACTCAACTTTGATTTTTGGTCCTGGACCAAATAGAATGGATCGCAGACCGGACCGTGGACTAATCTTATACTCCGTATAAGAAAAGTTTCTTTAAAAAAATTTATGTTATTAATCTTTCTTTCTAATTTTTTTACATATATTATAAGCAGTGTAATTATGTACTTAAATCTAGTAAGAATATGATATTGCTTATTTTGATCGTTATGAAGGTCTTGAGTTCTAGTTTTATATGTTAAAACCGTATCGATGACAATCATTGCTGGTCCACTTTGGTCTATTTTGATCTGGTTTAGACCGGACTGTTCCAATATTAATATGGTCCAGTCCTCGGTTCATCTTTTAACCATTATTTAGTTTTCGATCTAGAAAATATGTTCTGATCTGATCCGTTCTCAGACCAATAAGCACCCCTAATCCCTATAATCATACTTGTATTATACACTACGCCATTTTCCAAACTATGGTAACGTATGCTATACAACTATTGGCTTAAATAATTTTAGCGTAAAATGACTACTAAAACTTGTTGATACCCCTATGAAGAAAAAAAATTAAATCAAGTACTCCAACTCACTCTCTCTCTAAAATTCTCCCACCACTCTCTTAAAATAAAACCCAAAAAATACTTTGGCACCTCCACCTTCCCCATCCACCCCTTCCCAGGATCCTCCGTCGCCGGGGATCGGCCGTCCTAGCCTTTCTCCGGTGACGATGTCTCTTTCCGTTTTGAATAGAGATCTTTTTCCCCATTTTTCCATATTTTCTTTGTGAAAGAGTTCTCGTTCTCCATTCTTACTCATCGGTTTCCAGTGAGCGTTCCGTTTTTTGATCTTGTTTGGTTTGGGTATGGTGTTATCTTTCTCCAGTCCTCATCTTCCCTCGTCCGTCATCTTCGCTGACAATCGTGCATGTTCCAAGGGAGGTGTTTTCCCCTCCCCTCGCCCCTTCCCTCACCTCCCCCGGACGATTGTTGGTTGGTGTGTGTCTCGGCGGTAAGTATTTTCTATAGGTCAAGTCAGATCTGATGGTTATGGTACCGATACGGCGTTCCCGCTTCCCCGCCTATTGGTCCGTGTCCCGTCCGGTGGTGTCGCTGATGGTCTTTCATCTTCATCTTTCGATGCATGCATGGGTGCTTCTGGGATTTCGAGTCAGTCGTTGTTGAGTCCTTTAGGTTCTTTGAGTTTATATAATTCCTGCTTTGTTCTTCTTCTTTTGGGGCTTGTCTTCGGATTTCTGGGTGAGTAGTATGTTAAGTTATGTGGGAACTTTCTTTTCTTTGAATTTTTTGGTGAAAATGGGTGTAATTGATTTTTATTTGAACGGGGTGGGTTTGAGCTGGCTTGCGTTGGGTTGTGTCGGTGGGGTAGGCTGGTTTGGAGGTGATGGTCTTTGAATTAAATCTTATGTCATATAAGTTTTTATATCGTCTCTTCCAAGTTAGTTTATATCAAATAAATGGTGCTCGGAACATGGTGGTTTGTGGATTGGCCTTGGCGATCTCTTTGATCTGTCTTATTATTTGCATGATTGACGTCTTGATACGTTGGTCTTATTACTATAGGGGCCGATCTCGAAGGTGTAGGAGATTTTTCTCCGCCGATGGCAGACTTTTTCGTCTTGCTCGTCACTTTATCTTTCTACGGTCTTTTCGCAAGATCGTAAGTACACCTCGCTATTATCCTTCTCATATGTATCATCGTTATTTGGAGATCTATTGTGCACGTGATGCTGGTTCAGACGCGGTTAACCATCATATGGTCTTGCCGCATCAAGCCTATGCTGTTTTAGTTGGTCTAATTGCAGTTGTATTTTTAATTTATGCTCTATTTGTATTTGCTTCGTTTCGTTGTTTAGCTTTTAATTTATATCCTACATCTTATATCGGGATGACTTTGTAGGCAGTTTAGGCTATCTTTATCGTTGCCAAAAAAAGCAAAAAAACTGGTTGATACCTTGAGCAACTTGTTCTTCCTTAAATAAAAGTTGTTAGACTGCAATCTGATGCGTGTATTTTATATAGACTTTCTAGTCCACTTATGCCGCATTTATATGTCATTTAGGTGATATTATGTCACCATATGCCCCTATTTGGCTACTTTGTACTTTCATTACCATTTTGTAGGTACAAGCTGTGTAGTAGCGGAAACCGAGCGAAAACAGTCCACTTTGCATGCATTTAGGAGAATGGAAGGAACGGAACAGAAGCTCTTGCATGGGGAAGCGTGAAACCGCTCGCAATCAAGTCCAAAGCCATGTCCAACACTGTACGATAGGCCAAAAGACCTCGATCGACTATATATTTGATCGATCGAGGAGCATTGAAGAGAAGAGTTGCTCGATCGAGCTGTCCTGTGCTCGATCGAGTGATAGCTGCTGAAAAGTTGCTCGATCGAGTGATTTCCTCCAATAAAGTCCTCGATCGAGTGGTTTTTTCCCTCGATCTAGTAGAATCTATCATGGGCCTTAAGTCCGTAGTCTAATTAGGGTTTAGAGTTGTGTTTAGCATTATTTAAGACTCTTATTTTCGTCATTAGGTTATCATGGGGTGATCCCCGATCATCACCACTGAGCTTTTAGTTTCTGAACTCTCTTCTTTCTTTAGTTTACATTCGGGTTTATCGACGTGGATTCATTCTTTACTCCGGATTGCTAAGATTGTAAACTACTTTCTCTCTTTTATTCTTAACCTTTATTTTAGTCTTAATTACTGTTTACCTTTCTTAACTGCTGCGTTGTTATTGTTCATGCTTGTTAATTACGATTTTATTATGTTTAATGTCATATGTTTAATCGTCTTTATTAGCATCGTTAATAGCATGAGTAGCTAATTCTCTTGTATGTTGGGATGAGGGAAACTGTAGTTGAGGCATGTTAGGATAGATTATTTTAGTTCGTCTTGAATATGAGAATCAGTCTAAGCAATTTAATTGAGGTTAGATTGAATGAGTGCACGCAGGAGACTAGCTAGGTAGTTAACCCCGACCTGGATCGAAAGATTGGAAGGGAAGGCTTGCTTAGAATTGATAGGTGACTCCTAAGAGGACGGGAGCTAATTAGGAAAATCCCTAGGGTGGTTTGAGATCGAGAGGAGAAAATCATTGCCCTTCTCATTGATAGATTGACTGACTTAGTTGACCCGTAGATGCCGATATTGCAGTGGACCGAATCCTAGCATATTTCTCTCTTATCTGATTTATTTCATATTTATCTCTATCTTTATTTCTCTTCCTTTAATCTTATTTAGTTTAGTTAAAACCTTTTCAAAAACCCCTAGATTGTTACTGGCAGATTAAGATTTCGGTTAGTTAGTTTCCTCCCTGTGGAGATCGACCCTACTTCCGCTATCTTCTTAGTTAGTAGACTTAGGTTTTATTTTTGGTGTATAACGACCACATCACAATCCAAGGAGTGCGGCCCCCAATTTTTAGAATTAATTAATATATGGTATTTTTTGTGAATATGAGCGAAATATTAGGATGTGTTTTAATTAGTAAAGGATGTGCTTTTTCACATTCGGCATTTTACTTTTTCTCATATGACTTTTATAATATTACCCATGTCAATTTTACATTTCCTCTCACAATTAATAATTTTCTATTTTCTCTCATCTCCAATCACCACTTCCGTGCACCACCTTTGATCACCGCCTCTGATCAGTCGCCGACAAACTTTGCTCCAACCGACCTCGACCTCCATCCATTTAGAAAAAAGGAAACTAACTAATATTTTTTTTTTATAAAAAAAAAAATCAAAACAAAACAACACAGTCGACAAATCCCCCATCCATAACAAACAAACAAGCAACGCATACGACAAGTCGACAACCCGTAGTAGTCCTCTGTTCACCACATGTCTCATCCGTTACCATCACCACCTGGCCTCTGTTCACGGCGACAACCCTCAATAACCCCAGTCTACAACCCAACGCCGACAACAAGCAACTTGTCATCTCCCTTACCATCATCACTAGACTTCCGTTTAACAAACTTGCCTCAGTCGAACCCGACGCTGACCACCCCATACCCAGAACAACCATCCCTAGTTAATAATGTCGTGAAGCATATTAATTTGAGAAAAAAATTAAACTTAATAATTTCAATAAATATTAATAATCACTGGTAAATAAAATTATTTCACTAATTGGAGAATTATAATTTAGGGTTAATTAATGACAATAATCCATCCTATGCATACCCTTCTCATATTATTCTGTCCTATACTTTAACTGAGAAAAATCCCATTTACTCCCTCATTTTTCTTTTACTGAACTATGCTCATTTTTTACCTGTTAGCACCGGTAAGCTAACAGATCACCTTTTTAAATTCATTTTTCTTCTTCTTCTTATATCTTACTTTCCTTCTTCCATTCATTCTCTTCTTTTTCTCTTTCATCCTTTATATTTTACTTCATTCATTTTTTACATCTTCAAACTTATATTATAATAATTCAACAATGAGGAGTCCAAGTTCTTCATCAAATTCAAGGAGATCTACTGCCACGAACTTTGTATTTATGCAACCACAATGTTGCTGCGGTTTTGAGGACGATGAAGAAGGGAGAACGTGTTGGTAGAAAATTTTATGGTTGTCCTTTATGGCCGTTAATATGATTGATTATGTGGATGTGGCTATTATGATTAACTACTTTTCGAATTTGATTGATTAATTTCCGAATTTGCTAGGCTTTTAATTGATTGGTAATTTGTTTTAACTTGTAGCATAATGAATGCGGTTTTTTTGAGTTCGAGGCAGAAATGAATTCAGATATTGTGCATCAGAAAAATTTGTTAGAAATGAAGGTACTTGAGAAGACGGCTTTAGAACTGAAGATGAGCAAATTGAAGATGAAGAATGAGAAATTGAAGAAAGAGGTGATGCAGTTGAAAGTAGAAATTAGTTCACATTGTAGATGTGAAAAAATTGGGATGATTGTATTAACCCTTTCTTGGGTATTTTTTGCAATGTGTTGGGTGTTTAAGAATATTGTATGATTGAAATCCAGAAACATAAGAAGTGTTTGTAATAGCAAATTTTTGGATGTTGTAATTCATGGTTTCATTATAATAAGAGATTGTTCCCAAAACCTGCCTTACATATGATTATTTTGTTCTGGTACTGACAAACATACATATCATTACATATTTATCAATGGCATACATATCCTTATTGTTCTAATACTGACAAACATATCCTTATAATTAACCCAAATGCCAGCAACAACAACACTAATCAAAATGGCTGCAGCAATAAGATACTTCATCCCTTTAAATATGGTTGGATGACACTTGAGTTGTTGGCTGAGAGTTGGACTGGGTAGCAGCATATTCAATGCTCCTAGGTCCACTTAAATTGTTGGGGTTGTTGGTGAATACATTCCCATGCCCATCAAATAGAACTCCAATTCCTAGAGGTGCCTGCAAATGCAAATCATTGCATTAGAAATGAATGAATAACCTCTGACACCATACAATAATTTCCTCATGTATTACTGTCTTTGAATACTGTCATTGAATTAAGAAATGGAGAAATCCTTACCCTTTGCCTTCCTGTGCCTCTTCCCCTGACACCACCTCCTATTGCTGCATATTTGATTACTCTGCCACCCCGCCCTACCCTTGTAGGTTGTGCAGTAACCTCATTGTTTGCTTGGGAGCTTGTAGAGCCTACTACTCTATTGGATTCAGATGTAATGACCTTTCTTGGCCTGCCCCTACCTCTCTTAGTGTTTGGTTGTGGTTCCAGTACTAAGGTGTCCTTTTGAGGACATGTTCTTTTGTTATGCTCTTTGGATTTGCATATAGAACATGTCATTTCAAGCCCATGTTTTGTTAACTTTCCACTTCTCTTTGGGTCTTCATATGGATCTCTTCATCTTTTTTTCCTCGGCCTACCAGGACCAACCTTAATGGGTGGGGGAATCAATGGGGCTTCAACTTTAGGCCAATGCCTTTCCCCTGGACAAGGCACAATGGAGTACTTGTATGCCTTAAGGTAAGTATCCTTTCTGTACATTACATGGACAAAGTCCTCTGCCACGGCATGAATGTCAAATATAGCTGCTACAGCATGGCAACAAGGCACTCCTGTCACATCCCACTTCCTACATGTGCATGTCCTAGCAGCCAGGTCAACCTTTAGCTCATCAGTCCCATCCTTAACCTGATAGAGAGTTGGACTTGAGGGCAATGGAGTACAATAAGCAGCCTTTTGCTTCTTCTTTTCTAACATATCTTGAACTTGTGGGAAATAACAGTTTACATCCCCTTAAAATTTAGGATTATAACAAAATTATAGAATATGAATTGCGAGTCATAAATATGAAAACAATATAAAATATAGAGAAAACGAATTAAACCTTTGGTCCTAGCAAAATCGGCCTAAGAACAGATATCAAAGTAGATATCCTCCTAATCGTCTCACCCAAGATTGATCGAGATATGCCCTTCTCCTTTGCTAGAAAAATAATCAAAAGTTACTGTTAACTTTTTAGGGTTTTGTGTTTAGTGTGTGATGGAGGCACAAGTGAGAAAATAGAATTAGGTTTTTAGAATTTTCTTCCAACTCCCTCCTATCTCAAGGCATGTACTAGGGTTTTATGAGGAGATATGTCTCCTCAAAACCACTACCCATGGACCGAAAAAACCCGAGTGTATATGGACTCTTTTCCGGTTATATTAGCTTCCATTTAATATAAAGTTATACATATTATAATTGTCTAATATGTTGTCATACATTAATAAGGTCCATTACAACATTTTGCAGTGGATATATTAACATAACAATTATTATGACAATCGTATAATATATACTTTAATTATAAATATCGGTATATCTATAATCCTGCTAATTAAATATAACGGTTTATGTTTAATTACGAATTAACATTTTAATTCGTTTAAGCTCACATTATATACTACAACTAAATATAACATTTTATATTTAATTACGAATTACAGTTAATTCGTCTTAGCTAACATTATTTAATCGTTATTAAATAATTATATCATCATCACATTGACTAACCTTTTAGTCAAAAACACCGACTAACCTTTTAGTCATTTAATAAGGCATCAATATGATTATTTTCTCAAATAATCACATCTCTCAATCACATCCTTTAGGTGTGACTTTTAGGGACCAGTTGATCACCGCCATCTGTATGACAATAACGCCAAACTTATCTAGCAAGCCAACCGTTATCGATAAACGTTAATCAACTGATTACAATACAAAGTATACCCTGTGAACCTATAGAGATTTATTTATGTTATTGCACTAACTCTTGAGGACACTGGCTCCAACAATCTCCCACTTGTCCGTACAAGTCTATGTGCGATAACCGGTTCTCACATCCATATTAAATTTCTCCCACTCAATGTAAACCAATTTGCAAAGTCCGTATTCACAAAGGTCGTAGTTTACAAGTGATCAGTATCAAGAGTGGTTTCCCCGACTAGAGAGTAACTTAACTGATAAACGAATCTTCATTCGAGCATTCGAGCATGGCCATGCATTTCAGTTACAGCTCCTCGAGTGGCTCTGAGAAATATCATATCCTGATAAAGGTTGGATATATTCTTCAACTCGAATCTTGCATATACAAGCGCAGTATGAAATGACCCAGTGAAAATCTACTTAGCCTCCTGTTACGGTCGACCATGAGAAAGAAACCAAAGTCACTCAAAAACTAACTTTATCTCAAGAGACAGTCGATAGTCAAAAGAATCGACTCTAGGAACACTATGGATGTCCTATCCACGACCTGGCACCTAATGTTCTGAAACATTTAGGACTCCATAACGTCGTCACAAAATGTCCTGCGCAGTATCATTATAACTCGCATCTGTGATCGATCAGTCAACAGTTTGACTTATGGCTCGTTGAACCCACCATCAATCGACGTCACAAATAATTGCCAGAGTTATCAGCTCATGTAGGCAATTACGGACCAAAACAAATATAATGTAATTCAGTTCACTTTGTGGTGTTCAATGTTGTCAGTACAACCCACATGAAAAACAAAATATAAAACAAAACGATGATTTTATAGATAGTTTTTATGAAAAAGATACAGGTGTCTAATCCATATAAAACAACTAATACAACTCAGGAACACGCTTAATTCCCATGGAAATAACGTGCCCTTCATGCTTATCATATCTTAACGGTTTAGTGAGAGGATCTGCAACGTTATCATCCGTAGCAATCTTGTCTATCACTATCTCCCTTTGCTCCACGTAATCTCGGATCATGTGAGCCTTCCGTTGTACATGCCTAGACTTGTTGCTGGACTTAGGCTCCTTAGCCTAGAAGATGGCACCACTATTATCACAATAGATGGTGATCGGGTCATCCGAACTAGGAACTACGGTTAGTCCCTGTAAGAACTGACGCATCCATATAGCTTCCTTCGCAGCCTCTGAAGCGGCATAGTACTCGGACTCAGTCGTAGAATCTGCTATAACATTCTGTTTGGAGCTTTTCCAGCTGACCGCAGCGCCATTAAGAGTAAACACGAATCCAGACTGAGATTTCGAGTCATCTCGATCCGTTTGGAAGCTAGCATCTGCATAACCGATTGCGCATAGCTCAGTGTCACCTCCATAAGTCAATACCCAGGTCCTTAGTCCTCCGTAGGTACTTAAGGATATTTTTAACAGCTATCCAGTGTGTTTCACCTGGATTGCCTTGGTAACGACTTGTCATACTCAATGCATATGCCACGTCTGGACGTGTGCATATCATGGCATACATGATCGATCCTATAGCTGATGCATAAGGAATCCGACTCATGCGCTCGACCTCTTCCGATGTCTTTGGTGCCTGAGCTTTACTCAAATGCATCCCAGAGACTATTGGAAGGTTCCCCTTCTTGGAGTTGGTCATGCTGAACCTCTCAAGAATCTTATCTATATAAGACTCCTGACTGAGGGATAACATTCGCCGTGATCTATCTCTGTAGATGCGGATCCCCAAAATTCTTTATGCTTCACCCAGATCTTTCATATGGAAATGGTTCTTTAACCAAACTTTTACCGAAGTTAAGAGAGATATGTCATTCCCAATCAAGAGTATGTCATCAACATACAATATTAGGAAGACAATCTTGCTCCCACTCGACTTGATATATAAGCATGGTTCCTCGACCGATCGAGTAAATCCATTCTCTTCTATCACCTGGTCGAAACGATGATTCCAACTCCGTGAAGCTTGCTTAAGTCCATAAAATGAACGCTTAAGCTTGCATACATTCTTAGGATTTTTAGGATCAATGAAACCTTCGGGTTGTACCATGTACAACTCCTCCTCCAAATAACCGTTTAAGAAGGCGGTTTTCACATCCATTTGCCAAATTTCATAGTCATGAAAAGCGGCAATCGCTAAGATTATCCGAATGGAACGCAGCATAACTACGGGTGCAAAAATTTCATCATAGTGCAATCCTTGCACTTGAGTGAAACCCTTTGCCACTAGTCGTGCCTTGTATGTATCTGGTTGTCCTTCTACAGAATGCTTTATTTTATAAAGCCATTTGCACTGAAGAGGCCGAACCTTATCAGGTAAGTCAACCAGATCCATACGTTATTCTCATACATAGAGTCCATCTCGGATTGCATGGCTTCAAGCCATAGCTTAGAGTCGGAACAGGTCATGGCACCTTTATAGGTAGCGGGTTCGTTACTCTCTAGAGTAAAACGTCATCTCTCCCATTCTCCTCGACCATACCAATGTATCTGTCTGGAGGAATGGAGACTCTACCCGACCTCCTGGGTTCCTCAGGAATATTTACCGCAACCGATGATGAAGGAACAGTTTCCTCCATTGGTTGCTCGGTTGTTGGCTCTTGAACCTCCGACAGATCGAAGGTTCTATCACTCGTCTTGTTCTCGAGAAATTCTTTCTCTAGAAACTTTGCACTAGCCGCAACAAAAACACGTTGTTCGGTAGGCGAATAAAAGTAATGACCAAACATTCCTTTTGGATAACCAATAAAGTATGTCTTGACCGATCGTGGGCCGAGCTTATCGTCAGGTCTCCACTTGACATAAGCCTCGCAGCCCCAAACCCGAATAAAGGACAAGTTAGGGACCGTTCCCTTTCATAATTCATATGGAGTCTTGTCTACAGCTTTAGACGGACTTCGGTTAAGTATTAGAGCAGCTGACAAAAGAGCATAACCCCACAATGAATTAGGTACAACCGTGTGACTCATCATGGATCGAACCATATCAAGTAATGTTCGATTTCTCCGTTCAGACACACCATTTAATTGAGGTGTTCCAGGTGGAGTTAACTGTAGTACTACACCACAGTTTTTAAGGTGTTGATCAAACTCATTCGAGAGATATTCGCCACCACGATCTGAACGTAGTGCTTTAATCTTTCTATCCAGCTGGTTTTCAACCTTATTCTGGAATTCCTTGAACTTGTCAAAGGACTCACTTTTATGCTTCATTAAGTAGACATAACAATATC